>JAMKCH010080416.1:0-20725 GCA_023653785.1 Ophioderma brevispina | reverse complement strand
AACAAGCAAACTTACTTGGTAAAACAAATTTCTATCACTAAGCCGTTCCGTCACGTGTGTGACTTGGTGGTTCCGTGTGTGACCTCTCCATTGACTTAAACACAGACAAAATTGGTGCCATTGTTAATGTGCCCAAAAAGAGTTGTAATAAAATCCTTGTGTATTTCATATTCTCAACTATTTCAAGCACTTTCAATACAATGTCAGTCATTAGTAATAACTTGCAAAGAGCAATGGTACTCCTAGTATGCAGAATTCGTGTGTTGAAATAGTACAAGTCTGCTAATTTGGGGGGGGGAGAGAGGGGGACAACTTCAACCCCAAACTCTCAAAAGACCAGGAAATCAAGGTTAAACTAGGCCTTTATTAAAATTTAATTGTTTGTGTCCTTGTTTAAACGGATCATATTCATATTAAACTGTAATAAAAGATCATACTGCTACCTTCTTCAATCTGACCAGAAATTATGTTCCTGCAAAGACTGAACTGGAGGTGCCGTCACTGTGTGACAGTAATTAGCACATCAATAACTTTTGAAAGGAAAAGATTCTAACCATTTTATTTTGTATCACAGAAGGTACATAAACACTGGCTTTTGACATGAAATCTGAACATTAATCTGAGACAGATGGTTTTTCTAGTAATAAAAACTTCATTCTTTGTCTTTTTGGTCCCGTGTGGACATCCAAATTCCATTAATATTTCTCCTTTGTTAATTACTTGTCTATTTCATATAAAGTTGTAATTTTTCAACATAATTTTGAAAAATTGAATTCTATCGTATCGTATTTAGCAGTATTCAAAACCAGAAATGAATAGCTACTTTCATTATAAAACTAAAGAAGCAAAATGTGTAATATCTCACTTTTTTTATCCCAAAATATAAACGCATTCATTTATGCAATGAGAGTGTTTGCAGTTGACTATTGTTTTTAAAATAGCATGCAGGAAACTTGAAGGATGGTTACATGATAATGTAAACAAATTTGCAATACCATTAACTTCATTTTTTTAATTTATCAAAAAGTTACTTTTTTTGAAGAATGGCCCTATAATGTAATCTCCCAACACAAATGGATTACCACAGTATACCAACACATTGTCAATTTTGTGGTAAATTGTGTAATGGATGGTAACGCACCAGCTCCTTTGTGTGGTATTTTGTGTATCAGTAGTTCTACTAGCCATCAGTGACTGTGGTAGTCTGTGGTACTGAGTTGTCTGATTGTCACATCAGTTGTGGTAATTGGTAGTTCACTGTTTGTTTTTCATCAAGTTTTGTATTTTTTGGTAATCAGCAAGTAAACCATCGCAAAATATTCCCTATAGCAAATTTTTAAGTCCCCGACGACCATTGGATGAGTTACCATAATTAACATCTTTACGCATGTTTCCCCTCTGGCATTTTCCCGCTTTCCTACGAGCCAATAGTGAATTGGCCTAATATTTCCCCTCATATTTTTGCCTTATACCACACTCCAATTTGAAACATTGTGAAGCCATCATTACCATCAATTTACCAACAAGCTGCTTCCGTAATTTGTGGTAATCAGTGAATTCTTACATAAATGATGTAGTGCATGTATGGTGTGGGGAACAACTAACTACCACAGTATCATTTGTGGTGTATTGTGGTAATTGGTAGTTCTAGTACCATCCTAGGGCCTGTGGTAATGTGTGGTATTTTGTAATTGCTTGTAAAACCTAGTGAATGTGTTAGGGACAATAAAGAACCAATACCTGTTGAAGAGTTCACTGCTTCATGTGAGCAAGTAACCTACCTTCCTGTCTGTACAACAGCTCCAAAGTACAGACTATTTCTATCGATGCTATTAGATAGTGGTGATTGAGTGGGGTGTTATAATTGGCGGAACATCTTCAGGTCCAAGAGCCTGTAAAAGAAACAAATTTCAAGGGCAAGTCAAAATAAACTGGCAAACCCAGAAAACCAAGGGGACCAATTTTTCAAATGGGGTAAAGCGTCAAACATTGCATCACTTAACCACATTTTTTAAGGCAGCATAAGCTTAAAGGCTGACTCAGAGATTTCGTAATATATTTTTGTGCATTATTTAAAAAATAGTCATCTATCTATAACTAAAGATATCACCCCTAAAATTCTTAATTTCCAAAGTTAGAGATGGAATCAGTTTTTTTTTTTCGTTTTCATGCAGCAAACATTTATGCACATATAAACATTACCATAAGGATACCATGTAGAACAAAATTTCCGGATAAGGATTTATAACAACGTTGTGATTTTCTATATGAAAGACTTCGGTTTGAGCTTAGTTATTTCACACAGTATTAGTAAATAGACAAGCACTTAGTATATGCAAAAAAACCTGATTTGTTGAAAATTGAGTTTTGAACCTCATCGGGAATATCTGAGTCACCTTTAATTTTGACTATAAATAAAACATATTTTTTTATGTTTGATGACGTATAGACTAATAGGGTTACGACATAGGATCATTGGACGGGGAACACGTTTGGGAAAAACAAACATACTAAGTATAAAAATACAGCAAGTAAACTTGCACGATCCCCCTGGCAAGATGGCAGTATACACAAGGTGGTTAGTTGGCACAGTTGACCTTTGACCTTGGTATGTGACCTTTGACCTCAACAACATATGAAGGAACCCGTATTGCACCTTCGACCCAAGTTAGGTTGTAATCGGACTTCAACTTTTCAAAGACGACCAGAAAAACAAAAACTAACCAAACTGGAACATGACCTCAGTTGACCTTTGACCTTGGTCCATGACCTTTGACATCATCCACATATGAAGGAACCCCTATTGCAACTTCACCCCAAGTCTGGTTTAAATCGGACTTAAACTTTTCGAAGGAGACGCAAAAAACAAAAACCTAACCAAAACCTAACCAAACTGGAACTGGAACATGACCTCACATGACCTTTGACCTTGGTCCATGACCTTTGACATCATCCACATATGAAGGAACCCCTATTGCACCTTCACCCCAAGTCTGGTTTAAATCGGACTTAAACTTTTCGAAGGAGACGCAAAAAACAAAAACCTAACCAAAACCTAACCAAACTGGAACTGGAACATGACCTCACATGACCTTTGACCTTGGTCCATGACCTTTGACATCATCCACATATGAAGGAACCCCTATTGCAACTTCACCCCAAGTCTGGTTTAAATCGGACTTAAACTTTTTGAAGGAAATGCGAAAAACGAAAACCTAACCAAACTGGAACACACATACATACACATACACATACATACACATACGGACATGCGCACCCTCGCAATATCCCCCTCTGCTTTTCAAGCCAGGGGGATAAAAATTGCTAAATTTCACTTTTACCTTTTCTTGTGCTTCAAAAAAGTAGTCACAAACAGATCGCCCAATCACACTCTTCCAATGTTTTTCCATGAAAATGTCTCTGTAAAAGTTTAAATATGGCATAAAACAAAATATTTATTTGGAATCCTAACACAGGCACTTCTAGGCAATCACAGTTATTTGAGTGCTAATAGTGAAAAAATAGGCCAGTGCTGTTAAGCGCCTCCTGGGCATTTACCCGTCAGGGGTCCGTTCAAAAAACCCTTAATCACAAAAAATTGCATAGAACATACAAAGCACAAGTTGCAAATTCTAACAGTTCTGACTTTCGTGCGTTTGCGAAACCAATTCCGTAACACAATCGTAGAAGTTGACCACAGTAACTTAGGTTTATCCTACGTCATTCAACAAACTCATACCCCAGGCTTTTCCTGGAATTTAAAACTATACTCATCAATGCATTGAAGTGCAATGAACGTCTTTGCTTATAACTGCACGCTCATGTACCTTATGTAACATAAACAATTTCATAAGCAATTTCACTCAAATTTTTTCCTCAAGAGTATTTCACTCTTGGGGGCAAAATTCTCAAAACCTGAAGATGTCACTGAGAATTTAGAAAATTGAAGAGAGCCTTCACTCTTACATTATTTTTCAAAGAGTGAAATCGAACATTCAAGATATGGAGTGAAATTTATGTTCCAATATAATAGGAACTATTAAATTTTTAAAAAATCTTTCCAGTACATGATTTTCAATAACCTCATGTGAAAGATTATGTTTCAACATAAAAATAAATAAGAACAATATCTCACTCATCAAACCTTCTTTTGCACTCTGTGACTACATCAATCACAATTGCAAAAATCAATTGCAAAAGTACAGAACCTTGATGCACACCCACCTTCACCTCAAACAAATCAGACCCCACACTAACTCTTGTCTTTGTTCCTTCATACAAACTCATCACTGCTCTAACCATCACTTCTGGTATCCCTCCCTTTCTCATCGCCCACTCCATCACTTTCCTTGGTACTCTATCAAATGCCTTCTCCAAGTCTACAAAACACCTCTTCTTCCCTTTAGATCAATATTCCTCTTGCAACCTCCTCAAAATAAACACTGCATCTATCGTTCCTTTCCCTGGCATAAATCCAAATTGCATCTCAACCACTTCCACTTCCAAATCCTATTCTCTAGAACCCTCTCCAAAATTTTCATTGCATGCTCCAAAAACTTCACACCCCTATATGTGCCACAACTCATTGCAGCCCTCTTTCCCTTTAAAAATTGGAACTACCACACTGCGCACTTACACCCATCGTGAACGAATGTGTGTCCTCAGCTTTGCTCTTACAAACCCTCAGACCACACACAAGGGACAAAGACATAGGATTGGCACACGCATCATGTTTTGTTGACATCACTTTACAACTTCGTTTAACTTTCATTTGAAAGGAGTAGCACTACCTGACGACAAGACTACTTTAATTACTGGACAATAATGTTATATACAAATTAGCCAATGAATTGAGAGATGATCACTCATCCATCCATTTTCATCAACAACCTTATGAATGCTTTAATCACCAACCCTTCAACAATGGACATGATTGGCAGTGGTGCTTGTTTATGTGATATATCATCATATTTACAATGGGCACACCAACCACTTTTTCCCTTATTTTATTAAGAAATTTTAGCATGTGTCGTTCAGTATACGGTTTTGTCTCTAGTTTTTTCTTCCTTTCTTACCCTCCACATAATGCAACCCCCCTCGCACACCGCCGTTCAATACAAGTCAACTTACACCAGCCCACACACTTTTGGACACAACACTTTTAGGCTGTTATGCATCACGATCAAAGACTTTTTGGCAAGTATAGTAATTGAAAACCGATTTTTTCAAAAAGCTTTAGCCTTCACACATCCAAGATTTAAATGACATTGCTGATCTAAACAGGTCATAATCCATCCTCCCGGAATTGATTGAGAATGTAAGAACAGTGGTGTTCTAATGACTCGTACGGAATGCTTTGTCTTACGCTTCTCTCTCTTCCTCTTCTTCTTCTCTCTCTCTCCTATGTTTGAATGTAACAATTGCAATGTGTCTTTAGGAGGCAGATGCAGACCTCCCCCATAACTATATATTCCATCCCACATACTATATATTCATTTCGATCACCCTGTATGATGACACCACCCCCCCCAAGTGGCGCCATACCCACAATCCTCTTCCTCTTTTCGTCTTTTACTATAAAATACTCTCGACAAGATAAACATCCTGCAGGGGGCGGGACGGGCCGGGAATCAACATCGAAGAGGTAAGCAAGCATTCCTGCCGAGTCATTAGAACACCACTGTTCTTACATGACTCATTCAGGAATCTGCTTACCTTAATCCGATGTTGATTTTAACAAATTGCATTAACATCGCCAGATTACAAGGTACTATGAGGCGGTGCAGGATGCAAAATGTCACAAACACCTGGCTTTGCGTGAGTCGAAATGAGTATGAATATGAATTGCAAGCAATTCAGAAGAAAGAAGTAGAGCAGCGCAAGGTCACAACGTGCCAATAACGGATAGCAATGAAACCTAAGCGCAAACCGACTTACTAAGAGAAAATTTGATGAGCCCCCTTAAAGAGTGGCTCCTGCAAAAGGCTGGCCAGATAAGCGACGGACATAGAGGAGACGTCACACAATCACACAACCGAAACCAGGCACCCCGCTCTTGCACAAACACAAACAAACGGTGCACTAACTGAGATGTTTACTCCCAGTAATGAGGGTCTACAAGGCTTCAGTAAGCAGCTCGAGCCATTAGACCCATATCGCCCCCCCCTCTGGTGGCCCCCGTGACGGGCCCGAGAGGAAGGGGTCATCGCAGGGTGAGCGGAGACTGAGGATGGCTGAAAGAGCCCCAATCCTCCGGCACTTGACGGCTACAGTACTCTGCGAGAAAAACCACCCTCACAGCATAAGGACAGGACGACCGAAGTCAAATCAAACTGTTACCTAATGCAAAAAGCCAGCCCCACCACCATATCCCACCCCTTGAGGCCCCCCAAGGTCAGGCGAGTGCGAAGAGCGGAAAAAGAGGGAGAATCTCTCTCGCGAGGCCGACATAAGCTCACTCTGATTCAACATCTCTAGATTGAAGCCTACCCTGGAGGGTAACGTCGGATAGAACAGCACCCCAAGTGTACATGTATCTCCCACCACCAAGAATGGAAAAGGCCAACACAGAAGATTGACCCCATTCCGGGCACCTCAATATTGTCAACTAAAATGCTATTCATCATGAAATGAAAAAGCATCAGAAAGGACTACCCGACGTCGCCCTGATACGAAACACTCAAACGAATTAATTAGTAAACGTTGAAGGGGTGCTGACAAAAGAAACTACACCCCCTCTCACAAAAAAATGTTGGAGAGAGTACCCAATCAACAGAACCAGCTCCAACATTAACTCCAAGGCCTACCTAAGCAACTGGATTGAGGTGGCCAGGAGAGTAAGAGAAACTAACAGATTTCCGAAACTAACCTCAAAAGTTAAGGAAATATAGCGCAGAGTAAAAGGGGTAGCGGCATAGAATGCCTAGCCCCCGACAGCATTTCCCCTATCAACAATGACTAATGGGACGCACCCGCGAATGGGGAAATCCAATTAGGCAAGACAAAGAGAAAAACCCTAAGTGGGATAAAGATCCCGCTGGACCTCAGCTCAGAGCAAAACATATCTGCAAGATCTGCAAGTGGCAAATAGGATTGCTTCCACGGATAAAGAGTAATCCCCGTTTGGCCCGTAGGCAACAAACTCATCATATCCTACGCCAAAAGGGCTGAGACATAACAGATAAGGATAACTGTGAACCAGCCCATGGACACCCAAAGATTTTCCCCTCATTTTCTCACCTTATAAAAAGCTGAGAGGATAGTATAAGTCCAGTCTGCAGCACGATGCCAGACCCAAGAAGTGGACTATTATATATCTATAACATTTAAAGGTAATATGATAAAAAATAGTCTATTCCCCACCATTTACAGAAAACCCTGCATCTGCGGTGAAGACTAATTATCAATCAGAACATAGAGGTAAAGGTAGATAATTAAAAGGTATAGTATATCACACCTCCATGATCGAACAAACGCAATCCAGCCCGACATTGATATATAGGAGTGATAACCCCCTTTCCCACATAATATATTAATTGACACACAAGTGATACAATAATAATTCCATGTCATTTGAGGATGCAAAGACTCATTACTCAACCCAATCAATCCATTCCCACCATAGAGAGGTGGTGAGAGGTTGCACCTGCCAGATTCAAAATAAGGCACAAACCCCCCGCGGGCGGCGGTCGTCCGTTAACGTTCATATAACGGTGCTGAGAATCCCTGCTATATAGCGTGAGAATAAAAGACCAAAGACCCCCCACGGGATCTGGCACAAAAGTCGACCGAGCGAGATGCCTCTCAGCAGCGTTGCCACACACGCTTAGGGTAGAGATTAAAAGCCGACCGCTAAACCTGACAACTCTATCAATAGAAATATAAGACAGGGCGGATGTAGACTTGGCCGGTCTTTTCCGACACAGAATTTTAAGCCAAAAAGACGAAATTAATCGTCTAACATTTCAATCTAGGGTATCCATCGCCCGATGGCAGCGGATACCCTACCTCGATCGAAAAGCGATCAGAAGCGCTGAATAACGGCATAAATTAATACGGCGGAAATCCCGACACACAATTCTATGCTAATGACGAAATTAATCGCCAATCTATCATCAACGGTATTCATATCATCTCCAAAAGGGGCGAACGAATATCCGAACTTTCGAATCACAGCGATCCGAATAGATAATACAAGCGTAAAAACTTGAAGGAACGGCAGAACAGCTCCCGAACCGGAAAAATACTGACTGCATATCGTCGTGAAACGCTGGCGATACACCGGCCTTTATTGCTAAAAAGAAATTAATCCCATGGCCGATCGACATGATTCACAACCAGACAATAGTGATTCCAATTTTAGTCCTACCAAAAGTACCGAATCCAAAGGAATCAGACGGAGTAGCCGGATAAGACCCGTCCGCGAGAAACGCCCCGGGAGAAAAGGGGAGGGGGGGGAGACAATCAATCCCAAACCGTTGGCACAACCCCTGGGAGGGACTGGCTCAAAGCATTATCGTTTGGGCGTTGGATTTATTAAAAACCCACACCAACTCGGTAACCACCAGGGGGGGTCTGAGCTCGGAAGACACCATGCGACTATTTAAGAAGCGGCTGCAAATGGCCTATAAAGACGTAAGCCGCCACGAAGAACCGGATTGAATGGATGAAGTCGAGTCCAACACCAGAGAGACAAACTAAAGACGTTAATCCAAAAAGTTAGGCATATCAAAAGATAACTGAACTCCACCCATTAAGCTCCCTAAAACGGTCTCCGCGACCCTAACCCAAAACGCGAACCTCCGGTGAAGGCAAAAGCTATGCCCCGAGCATCCCGGTGTGGTAGAAATACCCCAGCGCATGCTGTCCCGAGGAAGCGCTTGGCGAGCAAGCGCTGCCCCAGGCAGCAGAGGAAGACACCCTAGGGGGTGCACAGTCCCGGCGAATGGGGTCCGGTCCCCGCCTCCCCTCCCCGCAAACGAACCACCCACCACCACACCTATAGGATTGTCTTTGTGTAACAAAGCGACAAGGCTTAACACAGGCCAGAACCCACATCGGGTAGATGAAACTATGCTCCCATCGCCGAAATCCCGGAAGGGATTGAGGCGATAAAGGGCGAAAGACCTATACCACAGTGGCCCGAACAACTACCCCCCTACCCTAACCAACCCCTAACCCTACCCCAAGATCAGATAACGGATAGTAGCCACAAGCCCCGTGGATGTACAATGTCTATATTATGCACACGTATATTATTAAAAAGGCAAGTACATGAAAGGACATTTACACTAACCGGACTAAAAATACACACATACCCCTTTTTCCGCTGACGTAGTCACACCGCAACCCCCTCATACCAAACCCTACTCCCAACAGGGAAAGCGTAGGGCTACACTGCGAGAATAACTAAGACAATCTTCAACAAATTGTCACCTTACAGTTTACTACACATTTACTTACACACTTACTTCCTACTCACTCCCGCGCCGATGACCGATTGTCAACGGTACTGGAGTTGGAGGTAAACAGGGTAGTCAGTATAATCAACCAATAACCGTGAGACAGATTGACAGAGTAGGTAACACTGACATCATACACAAACCCTGTTTAATAACTATTAACAACACCCGATAAAAACCCTTTTTACACCCTTACCGTCACATTACAAAATCCCACGCTAGCCCACCCCACGTGAGAGGCACAAAGACCAACCTAGTTGACCAAACACGCCAACACGCCCGTTAACAACGGCATGCCCGTGCTGCACGCCCCCCCGCCCCCCTTTTTTCCGGGGATTTTTTTTAAAAAAAATCTTTCTTTTTTCAAATTTCTCCCGTTTTCCCGCCCCTCCCCTTATCCCCACTCCAATCGGATCGTTCAAAAACACAAGGCATGCAGGGATGGTATAACTGGCTGCATTAATGCCGCGAACTGGATCCCCAACATGAACAGGCGGCGACGAGCCTACAGAGTCAGTGCCCCCGCTCACAGAACCCGTTGATCCCAAAGAATAGGTTTCACTTCCTTCAATTCCCTGTGAATAGGCATTGTCTCGCGTCTCGAGCGGAATTCCCTGGCGATGAATTGTCTATGTATCGCTAAACTCCCCTTTGATAGGATTTAGGCAATGGACCCGAATCACTAAAGGGATAACGAAATGATACGCTCACCGAATCCCTGCTGCAACAGGGACGGAGGGTTCCCTGCTACAGGGACCGAGGCCATCAAGGTGGAGACCAGCGTAGTAAAAAGGCCAACAAATCACCTCACCCGTAAAAGAAAAACGGACAATGCGTAGGGTTAAACTCGCCGCAAAACTCATCTACCCTATAACCAACCCAGTAATAAATGGTCCTTTAACATTAATTTCTACAAGAAATTAAACACCAGCGGCCCCACTAACACACAAAGGGTTCGATTCGAGAAAAAACCTCATCCATCCCCGCTAAATCCCCGAAGGGATTGAGGCCACCAGGGGGTGACCAGCAAAGCAGGGGCCGGCCGACAGTAGAGCCATCCCAGCCCTCGCTGAAAAAGCCAAGGCCAACGCCTTCCGCCAGAACTCCCCGCGGGAGCGACGGCGTAATGAGTGGAGGCCAGCGTAATTGGGCCAGGATATCGGCCCGTGACTAAACAGGCAAAAAGCGTGGCCCAATCTCGCTTTCTAACACACCAACACAACCACGTCCCCAGCAGACATTGATCCCATGAAGGGGTATTCAAAGCTGATGAATGGTATTGTTCGAAAATTTCGACCGGCAATTCCCTCGTGAATGTTCCTTTGTTTGTTCTAATAATCCGTTAATTAAGACCTCAGGTGCCCAGCACCTCATTGAGATTCTTGCCCCCTGTCAAAAGGCGCCTGTAGCCGAATCACCATCCACCCACCCACCCCCATTCTCTACATAGCGCCACCTCTGCGAGGATGAAGGCGAAAGGCACCGAGACCAGCGTAGTAAAGCCCGAAAAACGCCCTATAGATATAGAAAGAAGGGCCCCCACAGGTGGTCGCCGGTTTTGGTTCTCTTATTCACACGTTGGTCTTCATCTGTGACCCTCCACCTTTTATAAAAAAATAATGTCTGACTCTTCCCCCCCCCCTATTTCATCTCCCTCCTTTAAATCTTACCCTAGAATTCACAACCACCTTAGGGTTTACGGTGGACAACCCTTGCTGTGATCTCCCGTAATCGGTATGTTACCGAAAACGGGTGACAACACGCATAGTAAATCCAGCCGTCTATACCCAGCCAGTCTAACTAAAATAAATCTAATAAGTCTACGCCACCCCTTGTGGGCAACTGGCTACTACGTGCACGTTGCGACTGACCCAACACCGAAACAGCCGTTCGTGTGCAAACCCTCTGTAACGGCGTGTGAACCTCCGCTTACATACAAGCAGGCGTAGGAACTACTTCCCTGTAACGGCGATGAGTACTATGGCGGTGGTATTGTGAGCGGTGGGTAACCGAAGATGGCTACCACGCGCCCAGTTTCCTATCAGTCAAACGCCACCTCTGAGGCGTGCTGGCGACGATAAGACAAAACCCCAAGCGCCTGTTAATGGCGGGTTGAACGACCGCTTACAGCAGCGGAGGAAGCTCCCGCTCTTACCGTTCATATCCCTAACAAGAGCAACAAACACCGTCCATTACACCGAAGGACGAAAACCCAAGGATATACTCCGGTCCAACTCCAGAGCAATCCATGTGCATCACCAGAGACCGATTACGCACGGCGCACCAATTCGCCCCGGAGTAGGACCCAGCGGGTATGCAGCGTTGGTTTTTGGTCCCGTGACGGCGACTCGGTCGAACAGTCCGTACAGCCAGCCGCGGCCTATACCATAAGGAAACAAACCGCCTGCAGCACGGGAGTCACCAAAGGCGGGGATAACCACCGAAGACAAATTTACGTCTAAGTCTAGTAAAATTTATATACAACCGTTCCAAACAATCCACCTACCACTCCTTTAAAACCCGAACGCGTGCCGGCCGAGAGGAAACGAAAGGCAACTAAAACGTGGTACCGGTCCGTAAATGCTTTTCGAATTTGCATCCGGGCCAGTACCACAACATAATTTTTGGTCGCGCAAATGACTCGTCATTGCTTTTAATTGCATTTGGGCCGTCTTACCGAAATGACGCGATGTTTTTTCGTTGCACCAACCTGGGCCGTCTTCCTCCCGTAAAATGACGCGATGTTGTTTCGTGGATGCACTGGGCCGTCTTCCCGGGAAAATGATCGCGATGTTTTTCGTTGCATCTCTGGGCCTTATGACTGAAATGAGCAAGATGCGTTTCGCTGCGTTTGGGCCGTCTTGCCCGCATAAGGCGCAATGCTTTTCAACAGGCCAAGCCCATAAAAAGACAATTTCATTCGATTTCGAATGGTGGGATAGCGCCAAGCGCTCCCATTTTCGATAACTATTGGTTAAATTATGCATAAACGATTCATGAACGTAACCGGAGCAACGTAGCAGATAAAATACGCCTCCCGACTATGATGTAGCGTAATTAGCTCCACTCACGCCTGGCGAACTATAAGCTACAAATATATTCAAATACATGCAGGACAGTGTGCATCCTTATTTTTTATTTATTTATTTATTATTTATTTATCACCACCAACCCTGTTTTTATTCATTTTCAAGATTTTCAGCGAGATGTTTTTCGTTTGCGCCTGGGCCGATCTTTCCGGTAATGCGCGAATGTTTTTTTTCGTTGCACCTGGTCCGTCTTTCCGGTAATGGCAGCGTGTTTTTCGTTTGCATTTGGTCCGTCTTCCGGAAAATGGCGCGATGTGTTTCGTTGGATTTGGGCCGTTATGACCTTTAATCGCTACTGAAATTCCTGTTGGCCTGGAAAGACGGCCGAGATGCAATGAAAGCAAGCTTTGTGGGTCTCCTCGTTGCTCTTGGGCCTTTAAAAATAACATAGATTGCTTTTCCTTTGCATTTGGGCAGTCGGCCGGCAAAACGACACAGTCCGGGTTAGGGTTTAATAAAGGTCTACTATTGACACCAAGGGCTGCAAGAAGCTTAAGAAACTAGGTAGTAAACCCACAAGTGTACGTTCATTGTGTGAAGGAATGATCGTGCATAAATTATAAAATGTAAACACTCGGGCGGCCATTTTGAAACAAGAACGAAAAACCGTGCCAGCCCTTTTACAAATTACAATTCGCACACGCATTGTAATCACAAATATAACACGTTAAAAATATAACACATATATCGATATAATATAGTGGGAAAAGAACAGTGATCGTGAGATATGACCGTGGCAACAAGGGCCACGCCCTCCGCTAGTCTGCCTATGGGTGGGGAATTATGTGGGTATGTGTGTTGACAAACCCGACCTAAGTGCAAGATATAAAACCTTAAAATAGCCGACTTCGCAACGAAAATGACAAACACAGTCCCAGGGACTGTAATCCATGCCAAGGTTCAGGACCACACTAGTAGCTAAATCTGACCAACAATTCGACAAATTACGGAGCAAATACATTACGTTCCGATCTTTTTTCGAACCAATACTACAAGAGGAAGAGATTGTGGGTATGGCGTCCAGCTTGTGGAGGTGTCGTCTAAAGGGTGTATCGAATGAATAGATATTATGTGAGGAATATATATTTATGGGGAGAGTTCTGCATCTTCCAAATATCAATGCAGATTTGTTACATCAACATCGGATTGAAGTTAATCAGATTCCTGTATGAGTCACCTATATAACTATATCCGTCAACTGGCGCAGTTGAGTTGACGGATAGAGACAGAGAGAGTGTAAATTCGGGCGGCCTTGCGGGGTGCAGAAAATTCGGATGGAGCTTTATATGTAAACTTAGTTTTTTCCCATTCGACTGCACTGCAAAGCCTTAAGCTTCCAGATCGGATTCAAACTTTTTAATCACTGAGGATGCTTAAAAACTGACAACAAAAATAGACATATAACCTGTCATGTTTTGGGTATTAAAGGGATTAGCAGCGATAATGCGAGAGATCGAATAAATGTGGAAATGCATTTTTAAACTTATAAATCAGGGATAAGTGTGCCAAATTTTCCATATAAACTGCTTTAATAGACACAAACTACCAAATAGTGAAAAAAGAGATTTGAAGAGATAAGAAATTGTGGGTCATACCATCTCCCATAAATAGGAGATAACCATCACAGCGACGACAACTCACAATCTACACTAACAGCTGATCGTGGTTGTTGGGGGTTTAGCAAAAGGGGAAAACGGAATACCAGATCGGAATAATCGAATCAAACAAATAGACGCATAGGTGAATTTTTTGTTTTTAATTCAAACGTTTATTTGAGGTAGTATTGGTCACTCTTATCACAGGCTTTAGAACTCGGTTTGTGCGGTGTTCACAGGGAGGGTTTGGTCCTGGGGGGGAGTGTCTTTTGGGGTAGTTTATGTATTTTGGTGGTTTGGGTGGTTTGATCTCCAAAGTGGCGGGAATTTGGGGGTTGGATACGGGGGACCACTATAGAAATTAACAAAAGGACTCACAGATTTAAATTACAATGGCTGGTTCCGTTTTCTTTAACAAAAGGCCCCAACTTGTTCCCACACAAACCACCCCGTTCGGCCCAGGGGGGGGGGGGGAGAGGGGCGAGGTGAGGTTACGGGTTAGGGGGGGGGGTAGGGGGGGGCGTGGGGGGGGGGGGTGGGGGGTGGTCACGAGGGACAGGGGGGTATGCCGTGGGTCCCGGGGGTGTCGGGTACTCCAGCTGGCAGGGGGCCCGTTTGGTGTCACCGGGAGGTGGGGGGGGGCGCGGTTGGGGAGAGGGACGGGGGGGGGGGCGGCGGGAACCCTGGAGGGTGAGGGGTGGGAGAGTATTGGGGTGCTGGTTTGTTTTGGTTAATACTCGTGGAGAGACTGGGTTAGTGGGGGTGTGGGTGTGTCTGGTCGGGGGGGGGGAGGGGGGGGGGTGGGGGGGTGGGGCGGTCTGCGTGCTGGGCTGGTTGGGTTTTCTAGTCTCGCTGATGGGGTGTGGGGGGGAAGGGGGGGTGTGAAGGAGCATGGTGAACGTTGTGCCCGCGTAGGAGCCATAGGGCCCGAAGGCGGGGAGGGTAGCGGGCGGGTGGGGAGGAGGGGGGGCGGTCGGGGAGTCAAGTTGGGTGGGGGGGGGGGGGGGTAATGTTGCTGGGGTTCCGTCAGGGGCAACTATGTTTTGGTGGGCGGGGGGGCAAATGACTCTCATTGCAGGGAAAGGCAGGGTCGGGGGGATGGGGCGAGGCATTGCCCTCTTTCATGCTGGGCCGTCTCTGGGCCGGAACATGGGACTCGTGTTCCCTCGTTGCATCTGGGCCTTCTTTACGGAAATGACGCGATGTTCCTTGTTGGATCGGGTGGGGGCCGTCTTCCCGGACAATGACCCGATGTCCTCGTTGCACCTGGGACGTTCAATACGGGAAATGAGCGAGTGCATATTCACAACTGCATGTTCGGACTGTTTTTGCCCGCAAAGTGCTCAATCTTTCATCAGGCTTAATGATGGAACTATTTCATTATTCTTATTTTGGGTACTGCTATTTTTACAGTGCGATGACCTACAGGGGATATAGCTGGGGGTAAATATAAGCAGGGGGGCCGGGTAGAATTTTGTAACGGTCCACGTGAGTCCAAGTGAGTCTCGCAAGTATATTTTTGCGCGAGTCATAGACCCCGCAGTGATCTTGCAGTACAAGTTTTGCAGGAGTCCAAAATTGTCTGATTTTCACCACAAATTTGTTTTTGTCAACCTGGTCAAGTTTACATAATTGGATACCCTTCATATGTCAACAAATTGGCATTTTAGCATGTGTGGTCCCCTCACGCCCATGAGGTTATCATGTATAATGCTACCTTACCTCGGATTTGCATAAAATCTTATCACAGTTTCCCTACCACCCAAACAATGCTCCAACTCGTCTAAAAAAACTCCAAAATTTTCTCTGAGATCTGCCACCCACTGTAACTGTAAGAGGGGTTCCTTCCCGGACCGCGGTGTTTGAGAAAATTACTAAAAATATCCGAAATAGAGCAAATATGAATTAAGAAGCTGACAAGCATCAAGACGTAGTAGGGTATACGGTGTGGGCAGGTCATATCACGTGTGTTGTTTTGACAGAAGTAAACATTACACTTGGATCCGGTACTACCCATTTTTTTGGCAGTATTATATTTTATCTCCTCATGCGGGGTCCAGGCATTTCTGTACCAAGCATTTGCACATAACCCCCAAAAAGTGAAAAGGGTTTTTGTTAGTAGGCAGATATTTTTCACCAATTAACGCCGTATATTAATTTTTACAAGAGGTGGTATAGGTTAACATATTATGAAGGGGTGGCTGGAAAATTGGTGCAGCCTCGCCTGTGGTATCAACATGAAGTTTAATCTTGCACCATATTCTGAAAAAAAAAGAATGTTGTGGCGGTGGCAACTGATCATGATTCAACCTCATGCATACACATAACCTGGAATAATCGTACCAGTTGATATGTCATTATCCCCCCGGGACCAAACACCGCTTCGGTCATGGCCATAAACTTAAAATGAATTGAATAATTGGAGCTGAGATTGTCTTTTCGGGGAAAAAAGAGGAAAATCAGGGTGGTGTTCTTGTTTTTGAGTGCAGAAGTTTACCAGAGTCATGTGGAAGTGATTGTGAGTTTCATTCAGCAAACGGTGTACGATGTTTGGGCCACACGAGTCCACATGCCTCGCGCTGTAGGCTAATTATGTGCGTCTTGGCGCGAGTGACTCGCTGGAGCTCGGGTGTTAAAGGGGTTCAATACGACTGAAAAGGCTTATCTGGAAAGCAGAATTTTTCCAAATAATTTATTTCAGAGGTTTCGGGCTACGTGGTCCCAAAAATCTAACGCGGCGGGGGACGAGAGGAGGCTAATAAGTCCAGTTTCAAGGGCGGGATTAGCGGAAAGTCGCGGCGGGGAAGGGGGTGGGGGGGGGGGGGGGGGGGGTGGGGGGGGGGGAGGGGAGCGGGGCTTGTGTGGGGGTGTGGTTTTATGTGGCGGTGTTATTGTTTGGGGGGTTTTTTGTGGTGTTCTCCTCCCGTTCCTTTTCGGGGTCGGGTCGGGGCCTGGGAATTTTCTTGTTACATTTGAGACTTCAAGAACCATTAGGTTAGAATATTTTGAACAATCCACGGAAATTAGAGGAGCTATAACTGATCTGGTATGATCAAGAAAAAGTTATCTTGAAGCTTGCGTCAGAACAATATGGTAGGCGCCCAAACGGTGAAGAAGTGAAATACCAGAGTCGCAGAACATAAAAGTCAGCTCTATATTCAACGATTTATTTTGAAAATATTACAACAATAACAATCTTTCTCTACCACGGGATTTTTGCTTTCTATCATTTGTAATCGGCCGGGAGAGAAAAAGTATTTACAAGTACGAAACTGGGCCCTAGTTGAGAAAGTCAGAAAATAGGGTAGTTACAGATTATAACGGCCGATCAGGCAGCGGTGAGCGGGCTGCCGGTCCAACCTATTATAAATGATCATTAATTCTGGGACACTAACGACCAAAACACGTAGTGCGTATCCTTAACCTTCGTAAGCGTATGTTCCAATGTCCCTTGACAACGGCAATATATCGCGTTGAATGCAGGGCGCAGTAGGGCACAGTCGTGCGTAAGTTGAATGCATGAACCTTGTAGCAAGCTCTCTGTGCGTACACCGTGTCCCAGATTAAAGAATCCGAAATTCCGATTATAAGTTATTATTTTACGATTTTACCATATGATATGACAAAGGCTAAGTTAAAGCAATTTTTACAATTGCTTTAAGTCATTCTTTATTTCTTTCCCATCTCAAGATTTTCTGGGAGCTGAGCTCCCATGTCGAGCAACAAGTTCCTTGCCTTTTTTAGGCTTTTCTATTACACCATTCCCTGCTCGAATTCGGTGTTCTTCTCATCTTTGCCTGAAAAAAAAAATCGTTACCATACGTTACACCACTGGCACTGGAAGAAAATTCCTTCTTTAAACCTGCACCTCACCCGGACGAGGTATCATCACAAGCCTGTTATCATTTTTGATGATTTAAACACACGCAACAATACTTGCAACCTTCTTCTGGTCTTGGCAGGCGGCTGTCTCTTCTCTCTGATCTCTCCAACCTCAGTAATTATTACAGTATTCCGGATAGACTTCATGTCAAAATAAACCTAGAGCGATCGCAATATGCCGAGTCGAGTCAAATTCGGCCCAAAACCAACTCGGCCCAATCCAACTCGGCCCAAATCAACACGGTCCCCTCTTGTTCTCTCCCTCTCTAGCCTTTTTTTTCCTTTTGCCCGTCTCTTTGACTTTGACAGGATGCTCTGCAACACTTCCTTCGAAGCCAAACTTGTTCTTGTCTTCTTTTACCATTTTATTATTATTTTATTATTATTATTATTTATGACACATTTATAATTAGTTAATAGAGCTAAAACTCACTTCAAAGATAGTCCATCAGAAAGTTTTTCAATTTAAGACGTAATCTAAATTCAAAAACTTAACCTAATTATGAAGAATGAGGGAAATAAAATTAAAAAAGAATATTGAATTTTATTTTTGTAATAGATCAAATAGAATTTAATTTCAAATTTACTTTTGTGTTATTTTATTATTTTAATTGTAATTATCGAAAAAAAAAATGTGCTCAAAAATTAATTTTGTAAAAAAAAAAAACGAATACCAATTTCCCTGGTTACTTGATATTGTGATCGAGTTTATTGGTGAAACCCACCAGAACTCGCCCCGGCCCACGGGCCGCCCACCATCCAGCAAGAAGTATTTTACCAACTTAATAACTTGTTATAACTGTTTTACTACGAATTTATTGGTAGAACGGACCATGCTCGGCCCATATGCCACCACAAGTATTGGATGTAATGCTGATGTCACGGTCAACATGAGTGACATGTACTATACGCTCGAGGATAATCCCTCACACACGCCGCTAGTAGCAAAACACCGCATGATTAGCTATGATTCACACCTAAACGTCCACAATTATAGTGAAACTTGAATAGAAGTGCACAAAATCGAGAATGTTGGGAATAAGACACGATTAGATACACCAAATATTTGCTCACGAAACTGATATTACAATAATTTATATATGAAGCTACAAATTATGACCTTAAAAAACATTTGGTGCATTTTCCGATTTCACTGTACCATGTTCTCTATTTATACGAAAGTCTGGCCTACAATTTTGTAGTTTTCATGATAGACGTAATAATACATGCCTTATACTACACTCTGATAATATTTATGTAGGGCCTGTAATTATGGTTAACCATAACAGCTGTTTTTATCGCTTATTTCGGAAAGGAATGAATTTGGAGGCTTAAATTTGGTGACTTGCCATTTGGTCTAATCTCATTTGGTCTAATGGCCATTTTGGCTAACTCCAATTGGTCTAATACCATGTAGTCTAATAACCAGTTAGGCTAATAACCATTTAGTCTAATAGCCATGTAGTCTCATATTCATCTGGCCTAAATCTCATATCGTCTAATATCCATATCGTCTATAACCGATTTGGTCTAATGCCAATTGGTCTAATACCCATCTGGTCTAATATTCATTTTGTCTAATATCCATCTGGTCTAATACCCATTTGGTCTAATACCCATTTGGTCTAATACCCATCCATTTGGTCTAATATCCATTTGGTCTAATGTCAATGTGGTCCAAATGGGTATCAGACCAAATAGATATTGAACCAGGTGGACATTAAACCAAATGGATATTAGACCAAATGGATATTAGACAAAATGGATATTAGACCAAATGGGTATTAGACCAGATGGATATTAGACCAATTGGGTATTAGACCAAATGGATATTAGACAAAATGAATATTAGACAAGATGGATATTAGACCAAATGGGAATTAGACCAAATGGTATTTGTGGTTATTAGACCAAATGGTATAGTAGACGAAATGGGCATTAGACTAGATGGGCATTAGACCAAATGGCTATTAGACATTTTGGTTATTAGATAAATTGAATGTTAGACTTAATGGTTATTAGACAAATTGGTATTAAAGAATATGAGTTTAGACCAATTGAAGTTAGACCAAATGGCTATTAGACCAAATGGCAATAAACCTTAAATTTGAGGATGACAGTGAGAAAAATATATGGCCTTCCATTTGATAGAAAAATTAGGACGATCGGAACACTCCACCTTTAAAGCAATATATTACTTATATGCCATGGGATCAAAGGAAATATTGTTAATTTTGTCCATACTTCGCGCGAAGTAAACCATTTTTCCACTATAAATACTAATAAATAATATAATTAACATTTATTGGGTATGTCAATTCGTAAATGATGCACATTTGCATGAAAATGAATAAAATGCCGTCTCAATTTCTTTCCTGAATATCAGTGACCAAGGGACAAGCACTAAATGATACATTGACTCAAGCAAATAATGGTATTATTAATAAGTAAATAAATCTATCCACCGGGTATGCAGCCCGGTATGCAGCTGACAAAGCACGTCAGATTTTTTATAGGCAACTGCAGAGCCATGCAGTTGAAAAAAAATCAGGTGTTATCGGCATAGCCGCCCAGTGTAGATTGAGCTGTCCAAGTCCTTATACAGAGGTTTTCTGTATCGAAAAGCTAATAAATTATACTTTCCAAATATGTAAAAATAATTTGTCTAAATGTTTAATAAAGACCTGAAATTGGGGCG
>JAMKCH010080414.1:0-112770 GCA_023653785.1 Ophioderma brevispina | reverse complement strand
AGTAGCTAGGTATTCCATGTATACTCCAAGTGTTACTACATAGTACCTACCACATACGTACCTATGTCAGTTAGTATGCTACTTCTACACAGCCAGATTCCTTATACTCTTAAGTGTCACTACAGAGTACCTATCACATAGTTACCTATAGATGCCATAAGGTAAATCAGTTCTGCTTAGACAGATTCCTCACCTTGGTGTACAATATAAAGTAGATACTCCATATTTACTCCCAGTGTCACTACAGGGTACCTACCACATAAGTACTGATGCCATTCAAGTATGTAGCTACTCCACAACGGTGCATACAGCTGCCGTGTGTACACTGTCTATGCAGCAAAAAAATCACAGAATCCTTGCCTTCACATGTAGGCAGGGTTCTAGCTATGCTGGGCAGTGGTGGGCGGACCCACCCGGCACTCTTAGTTTCCACCTGGCACTCAGGTTAATTTTGAGTCTAAATACCCAGCACTCAAGTCTCAAAAGTTGCAAAATAATGGAGAATCTTAGTATTAAAAGGGCAATTATCATCAGAATTTCAATGTTCTCAACATTTCACATAAATTTCACCCGGCATTAAAATTTGCCTAGCTAGAACCCTGAGTGTAGGTAGCAGGTAGGTAATCTGTGACTACTTGGTGGTACGTGCATGGCTACCACCATGAAGAATCCGGCCATGTACTAGTGTCCTCAATTGACATTAGAAATAGATCCAGGTATAGGGGCTTTGGGACTGACCCCACATTTGTCTGACATCTGTTGGTAAATTTGGGACAATCTGTCCTGGATGACCTCTACATGGCCTTTGACCTTCAGTTTGTTATGTGCTCAGGTCAGCAGTTCTTTTGACCAAATTTGGTGGTCTTCCTCTTCTTGCGTATGAGGCAGCAGCTAAATATGCTGTAAACATTGGAGCCACCTCACTGTTGATTGGTTGAGGTTTGAGAAGTCTCTGTCCACCGGTGGGCGAAAGGTAGGGCACTCATTGAGAATGTGATCCGCAGTCTGTGATGGAGAACCACATTGGCAGGCTGGTGATGGCCGCAGCCCCCATCGGTGCATATTGCTGTTGAAGCGACCAACTCCTGTGCGAATCCGGTTTAAGGTGACCCATTCCTTGCGTGGGAGATGGCTACCAGGTGGTAGTTCTGTCATTTGGTGGTCATTGCCATTTATATGCAAATTGACCTCTAGATGACCTTTGACCTTTTGGGTCACTCTGAAGCCTTGAAAACAAAGGTCAAACTGCCCTCCCCTAACTTCATGCCCAATATCAGCCCCATATGTCAAAGCATAACGAAATGCATAGCTGGACAGACAGACAGACAAATCTCATTTTTTTAGTAGTATAGATGTGAGTGCCTCGCTATCACAGAGAAACAACTGTGATTTGAGAGGCGTCTATATCTGTATAAAAATATGAACGCTTAAGGGGGTGTCTGGTGACCTGTAAAAAATCTAGGTCCATCACATCATGGTGGTCTGTATTTTGGTTTTGAATATGTCAGTTCAAGAACCCAACACCACCCTGCTCCAATGTTGCACAACACACATACACCACACAACACAAGACTTTTGAGGGACCGGGCTACTTTTTTTTTAACAGAATAGTCTTTTAAAAAGACCAACCATCACTAGCAAGGATTTTAGTAACTTAAGTATAATGTTAGTGTAAATACTTGAGATCAAAGGAAACTCCTCTCGTATTAGAGAGATTTTTATATACCACAGTAGATATGTCAAGCAACAACCATACTCAAGCATCAACCTTTAATTTTTGAAATACACCCAATTGCCAAAGACCCCTATTTTGCAGTCCGCAGTCACCGTATGCCCCTGGTTGGAAACGCCATCCTTACAACAACACCCTTATCCTTTCAAGGTGAGTACTTTGGCCAATTTCCAAGAAATAAGCCTGTCCCCTGTTCAACACACTCATTCACAAAATATCTTGTAGAAAGTGTTTATTCATTTTGGTTTTAATTTATACAGCTGATCGGATTTTTTTTTTTAAAAAAAGTAAAAAATTTTTTTTCGTTGTAAAAAGTAAGTACACAAGTATTTCAGTCAACTACAGTTGTCACAAATTTGTTTTTGAAGTTCAGCATGTGGACCATTGTGGGTACTTTATCAATCAAATAGACCCTAAATATTTAAACCACAGCCCATTGCACTGAGATAACAAAATTCAAACGTCAAGGAAACAGGTTGTAAATCAACGCTTATTAATGGTTATCTGGGCATTGTAGCCCTATTGTTACAACACACCACCAACTCATTATACACAGTAGTCTATGGGAAAAATGGCATTTTAGCGTTCGTTCCATTTAAAACTTTCACAAGGAAATACAACAACATCAGCCCAAAGTACAAGCTGAAATCACGCAAATAACCAATTTTGAACATAATTATGACCCAGAAAAATTTTAGTTCGAATCACCAAACTTGCCCCATGTCAGAAGACTTGCAACCCAGATTCTCTATACGCCAAAGCTAGTATTTGGCAAATCGATGTGAAATTGATGACCCGCGCAGTAAATTTCATTCAAATTCACTGTCCAATGGCCGCTTAGTTTGAGAAAACATACCATTCTACCATGTCAATCAGATATTCTTCAATCACTTGCTTAATTATACCGGGATTTTCAGACATTTTAATGCACTTTTACATCTGCCAATGCAAGACAGAGTCCATCCAAGATTTTTGGTGATCCTTACAGCAGCCAGGTTTGTGGTGTATCCCTATATATACCCAATGGGCTCTGAAATTAGTTAAAAACTAGCGGGGAGCCCGCTGCGCTGCACGCGGTCGCCCGCTAGCTGAGTAACCCGCTAGATCAGTATAACTGGAATGTTGTCATAAGGCACGTATTCGACCTAATTACAGTCCGGACATTTAAGTCAGTCATTAATCATTGCCAAGTTACCGAATAATACCCCCTGGATGACCTTTGACCCCCCCACCCAATGACCCATCGAAATCATGCCCACCAACTTCGTACTTCAAAACTCTACCACCATACAAAACTCATATCAGTACTTAAAGACACGCAAAGTTGACCTATGACCCCTGGATGACCCCTTGAGCCCCAGATGACCCGCGAAAATGTGACCACAACTATACAGAGAAACTCTACCACCCCACACCAAAACTCATATCCATACGTAAAGCACAGCCAAGTACCCAGTAGTGACCCTTGGATACCTTGACCCCCAAATGACCCTTCAAAACGCTGACCACTAAACTCGTATGGCGAAACTCTACCCACAAAAAAACTCATATCCATACGTCAAAGCACGTCCAAGTTTACCCCAATAAGACCCCTGGATGACCTTTGACCCCCAAATGACCCCTCGAACATGTGACACTAAAACGTACAGCGAACTCTACCACCATACAAAACTCATATTCCATAAATAAAGCACGGACAAGTTAAAGTACCCATAATGAACCGGGATGACTTTTAATGACCCCACATGACCCTCGAAAATGTGACCATAACTCGTACGGCGAAACTCCACCACCACCCAAAACCAGTATCATACGTGGAAGCACGCTCAAGTTACCTTGCATACCTAATGACCACTGGATGACCTTGACCCCCAAATGACCTCTCGAAAACATGACCACTAAACCGTACAGCGAAACTCTACCACCATACCAAAATCATATTAATACACAAAGGCACGCCAAGTTAACAATAATGACCCCTGGATGACTTGTTACCCCCAAATGACCCCTCGAAAACGTGACAACTAACCCGTTACAGCGGAAACTCTACCACCCTACCAAAAACTCATATCCATACGTCAAAGCACGGACCAAAGTTATCCAATAATGACCCCTGGACGACATTGACCCCCAAATGACCCCTCGAAAACGTGACCACTAAACTCGTACAGCGAAACTCTACACACACCAACAAAAACTCAATTCCACGTCATAAGCACGGCCAAGTTACCTCAATAATGACCATTGGATGAACTTTGCACCCCCAAATGACCCTTCAAAAAGTGACCACTAAACTCGTTATGCGAAACTCTACCACCACACCAAAACATACATCCAGTACGTCAAAGCACGTCCCAAGTTACCCAATAATGACCTGGATGACCTTTGACCCCCAAACGACCCCTCAAAATGTGACCACTAAACTCGTACAGCGAAACTCTAACACCATACCAAAACTCATATGCATACATCAAAGCACGCCCAAGTTACCCATAATGACCCCTGGATGACCTTGACCCCCAAATGACCCCTCGAAGAAAAACGTGACCACTCAACTCGCTGACAGCGAATAAACTCTACCACCCTACCAAAACTCATTATCCATACGTCAAAGCACGCCTAGTTATCCAATAATGACCCCTGGATGACCTTGACCCCCAAATGACCCTGAAAAATGACCACTAAACTCTGAGCAGTTTCTTTCACATTTAAAACTCTCACAGAGGAAAATAACAACAACACCACCCCAAAGTACAGCTGAAATCACAAATAACCAAATTTTGAACATAGGATGACCGGAAAAGTTTTAGGTACGAGATCACCAAACTTGACCGGCAATCCAAGTTCTCTATAGGCGCCAAGCTAGTAATTTGCAAATCGATGTGAAATTGATGACCGCGGAGTAAAATTTCATCCAAATCACTGTCCCCAAATGCGCTTAGTTTGAGGAAGATAAACATACCAGTCTACCATGCTAAATCATGATATTTCATCACGTTCTTAATATAACTAGTGCATTTCAGACCATTTTAAAGCACTTTCTCCAGATATCGCCATGACAAGAAAGTAGTCCATCAAAGATTTTGATCCTTACGGCAGCCAGGTTAGGGGTATAAACTATAGGTACAGTCTACTCTCAAGACCAGGGTCAGATCATCCATTACGTGCCAATGAAACTGAGGAAGTATCGGTCGTTCTCTCTTAACTGTGATGGGTGGCTATCATCCAATCAAAGTTTGTTTCTGGCTGCTTAGGAAATGTAAAGATTCCAGTGGCATATACCATGTCTTCAAATCTTAAAATAATGGAACCAGAGGACTTTGTACCTGTACATGAGGACAACTACCCAACTCTGCATGACTGTGATATTCTGCCAATCATTTGCTTGCTGCACACTTTGCTAGGATAACTGGCAAGTTGTGGCTTTTATCACTCTGATTTTAAACCATCTTCGATGGAAAAAAGTGCACAAATAGAAATTAATAAAAGGATTTAAAGTATTAAGTGCTACTGGTGGGAGGGAAAGTGAGGGCAGTAATAGTCATTATTCATTAAAATAAATGTATGTGTTAAATTTAATGAAATAAATTCATAGCTGTGTGACAACCAGAATAAGACAAATAACAGCAACACAGTCTTGACAATTGATTTCGGACATATTTATTACCACTAGTCATCTGTGTAATTTATGAAATGTCTATGGAACAAACATGATACCATCTCTTATAATAACCAACTATGGTTTTTGTGACCACTTATCTTGTGAAGATTGGGCAATGAGGCGCGCTCATTATAACATAAATCATGACCTTTGTCGGCCTATACAAAAATTGCAAATGATTCTAAATTGAATTTCTGATTTTTGCAGGCGGTATAGGTTTGCATACCCCTACTTAATTCAGCTGTCAAAACAGTTGGCATTGCTTAAAGTGAACCCAGATTACAACATATATTCTTCTCTCTTTTGTAGAAAGGGCCATCACGCATCCATACTATATTCCAAAATTATGTTTAACCGACAATACGCCTTTTACATGTGGCGGTAATTGTGTGTAGTAGCCCATAGAGTACTTTACAAACTATTTTCCAGTTACTGTAAACAAACCATAGTTTAGCCTGTAGCAGCATAACATGTCATAATGGGAAAGAAGTCATCAAAATATTTGCATGTGGATGAGAAACATACAAGATTTTCATGGTACCAAAATCTCAGGTTTGTGGTGGAAATGTGGTGATTCGAGGCTGAGGATCGGGTAGTGTCCACTCTAAATTCTAAAAAGTAAATGTTTGGCATAGAGTCAAAACAGCTTGATTTTTTAGGTGCTGAAACATCGGAATAATACATTAATGCTCACATCCTGCGCACACTTTGCACATGCACGTACACACAAATCAGGCACAAACCGCACATATGTATCTACACACACACATACATGCATTTCATTCACAAAGTCACCCTTGTGCCAGCTCTTCATCATTATTAATAATATATTACCACCCTTGAACTTGCATTGAGCAAACTGCAACCCAGACTCAGAACTCAATACAAACATATCTAACATTACAAAGCAATAAAGTCTATTCAATGTTATCATTATGAAAATCGCATCACGTCGTAAAAACTTGGGGTTTATATTTAGCCAAATACACACTACATTTGTATGCAACTACACTAAGCTCATAACCAGCTTCAGCAGATGGGTGACTATTAGACACATCAGCATTTTGTCTGCCAAGATATGAGGTAACATTCACACTTCAGTGATTGCTCGGATGTGTATGTAGGTCAAAAGCTGAAAGGAAAGAGGTATCGCTAAACTGATGATCAAAAGAGGCAAACATCAGGGGCCTGTAAGGAGAGTAAATAGCTAGTCTTATGGCATTAGAACAGGGATTTGAACTTGTGCATATTGATTGTTTTCCTTTTCACTCCATTTTGATGAATTGCTCAAATGCAACTGTGTGTTGGGTGTTTTTGTGAGATGTGTGTAGCATACAGATGCATGGGTTGGTCACACGTGTCAGAATCAGAAACTGTATTGCCATTTCGGCCACATCAGAAACTCCATCACCACCACCAGCATCAGAATCACCATATACATCACCCCCTCCGGCATTAGCACCTCCATCACTAGCATCACAATCAAATCAGAACCTCCATCACCATTGCCACCAGCATCAGTAACCTCCATCACCATCATTACTTGTATGAGAATCTCCATCATAATTATCACCACCGCAGTAGCACCTCCATCAATATACTACCAGCATCAAAACCTCCATCACATTTGCCATCAGCATCAGAACCTCCATCACCATCCTATCACCACTAGCAGCAGAACCTCCATCACCTTGCCATCAGATCCGAACCTCCCATTCACATCACCATCACTATCACCACTAGCATCAGAACCTCCATCAACCTTGAAATCGCATCAGAACTCCAGCACATCACCAGACACTATCACCACTAGCATCAGAACCTCCATCACCTTTGCATCGCATCAGACCCCATCACCATCACTATCACCACTAGCATCAGAACCTCCATCACCTTGCCATCAGCATCAGAACCTCCTGTCACCATCACCATCACTATAACCACTAGCATCAGAACTCCATCACCTTTGCATTCAGCATCAGAACCTCCATCACCCATCACTATCACCACTAGCATCAGAACCTCCATACCTTTGCCATCAGCTCAGAAACTCGCACCATAACCATCCCACATCACCACTAGCATACGATACCTCAATCTAACCTTTGCCATCAGCCATCCGAACCTCCCATTCATCATCACTATCACCGCTAGCATCAGGAACCTCCAATTCACCTTGCCATAGCATTCAGAACCCCCCACACCATCACCATCACCACCAGCATAAAACCTACATACATACAGACATACAAAGACGTATATAGTGCCACCAATCAATGACTATCAAGAACAAAACTCCATCACCAATATGCACCAGAACACACATCACCATCAAAACCAATAACCACCCCCACATCAAACCTCCATCAACACAACATGAGACCCTCCATACCATCACCCCCAGCACAGAACCTCAGGCCATCACCACCAGCCATGAGGAACAGTCCATTCACTACCACCATCACCATCATCCAGGCCTGTGAGAGTTTAGCTTTTAAGCTGATTTCAGCTCTTTCATGGCTTCAAAGAGTCAAAAATGTTTACTTTTCTTAACAATGATGCACTTCTTTTCAGGAAAAGCTTAATTCAGGGTTTTTGTTTTGTCAAATATGCACATATTTTTTATTTATTTTCAGCCCGTTTGGGGGCCTTTTTAGGGTTACTCTTTAGGACAATTTTACATGCTTTTTCAGAGTTTTTCACAAGTTTAAAGGGTTTTTTGTGGTAGATGGAAGTGGCATATGTGTTTCATTTGTCAGCCTTGTTTGACCTTTTTACCAAGTTTTATGCGTTTCATTTTTTTTTGCTTTAAAAGAGTCAAAAGTTTAGTTTTTTTTTTTTTTTTTTTTTTTTTTTTTTTTTTTTACAATGGTTTATAATGTATGTTTTAACTTTTTCAGCTCTTTTTTCAAAACCCAACTCACAGGTTGATCATCATCGCCACTACTTGAACCTCCATCACTATGACCATACCAATAGCAAGTAAACTATGATTACAACTAGAAGTTCCCCTTCCCATTGTTTTGGCAGCACCATCATCACCACAGAACCACGGCCACCATCACCACCATCTATCAGAACCTCCGTCCAGTTACCACCAGCATTGAGAACTCCAGCACTACCAACGCCATCACCAATACCAGAACCTCATTCACCATCCTGACAACCATTAAAACATAATTAAGAAACTAGAATTTTGTCTTTCGAGGTTCAAGTTCATAGCCAAAACTATTCTTGCTTCGTGTTTGCTAGCCCAGGCCCCAACTGTTAAGTTACATGGAGCGAATATCCTGTGCATTGTTGAGGATGGATGAATGGACGGACAGAGAAACTCTATGAAAATACTACATGGGATGAGAAAAATCAAGACAAAATACGACAGTAGGCACAGCAACATCAGTCATAGCAAACACAATCAGCATTAACAATGACAACAATGGCAACAATAATAATATTAAAGGCACAATCAGTGATTTGCTAAATCAGAAATCGAAAAAAAAAATCATCAAAATCAAATTTTTGCATGTCTGTAACAAGTATAAGTATACTAACATACCCTGCAAATTATAGGACCAGAAGCAACCTAATAAGGACAAAATCGGATATTTTAGTCATTAGTGTCCGAACGGACACTTACTACAACACGTAAATGAATGGAGATTCGTATCTTTGAACTCTGCCGTTTTCCTCCATTTCTGTCAATTCTTCGGTTGGAAATAGTAACTTATGATAATTCTTCACTTCTTATCCTTCACTTTTAGGCTATTCCTGCAAGTTTCAAATATTTTAACTCTTTCGGATAAATCACTGATAGTGTCTTTACCATCAACATAAACAATAGCAACAGAGCGATAAGCACTGAGAACATTAAGAAAAAACAAACAAATTACAAAAAACTAAAACAAAACTGCCAATTAATAGGTGTGTTCAGACGGTGGTCTACTTTCGAAAGTAGCGTTACTCATGAAAAATTCATGTTTAATCCTCATTAGCACCTCTTAACAACGTCCACACGGAACTTAACAACGATACCCTTCCAAAGTTACCAGCGAGCGGCCTTCATCTGTCATTGGTAAATAGCGGAAGTAGCGTGCCGCTCGTGCTGACCTGACGGTTAATTGCTTGAAACCCCGGGAAAACTCAACCATTGTAAACAATGCCAAGATGGAATCCTTGAGCAGGAGTGTGTTTTTAAAAGCGATATTTTGGCTTCTGATTTTCGTTATTACTCGGCGACAGAGGATTTGGCAGTAACGCTGTTTCTGCCGTAATCATTCCCCCTACAAACCAATCATTGAGAAGCGTCCAGCCCCAACATGACATCAGCAAAACAACGTACCATGCATCATCAACGAAATGTGGGTTCCCATCGCCACAGAGACAAGAGTTACGTGCAGGGCAGCCGGTTTTTTGATTCGCACTTGCTGTGATTAATTCACGATTGCTCACTTAATACAAATCATATAAAATTCTAATCTCGCACAAATAACAATGAATATGTACTTATTTAGATTGAATTACCGCCTGATCGAAATTAATTTCTTCTCAAATAAAAATTTAGGTGGGATTCTTTTCAACAACTTTCATACTTGGCACCTGCGGCTGTGGCTGTGCATAACCAACATGGGGAACACGAGGTCTGCCTTCAACGGGCACGTGATCGCGAAAAGGGAAATCCCTATTTTGAGATGTCTTCAACTCAATTTTATCTTGCACGTTGGGTTCATCCAGATATCGATTAAACGCTTGTATCTCTATCTCTCGGACAGTTTGGGTTAAGTGTTCGCTTGTTTTTTGGGGCTGTAGGGCTTAATACTAGATGAAGATGCCCTTTATCAAACTGATTGGAAAACAGTAAAACTGTATAAGACAAGTACAAGACCACTGCACTGTCAAAGTTACACACGAGTAAAATGGCGTCGTTTATGGATACACGTACGGAAATAAGGTGAACCCGGCATGTCGTTACGAGGTCCCGATGAGATATGAGGTCACCCTTAACATGACGTCGGGAGTAGCACTGTTCACACGGCACTACCAAAGATGATCGCTCGCAAGTAGATCGCGACTTTTAAGATTCTTAAAAGTAAATCGTTGTTGTTAAACTCGTTGTTAGCTTACAAGGAGGTGTCAGGCCCAGTCACTCTCACGAGCTTACCCAATGACTGTGCTTAACAAACGATCTTACCAACGACTTAACAAAGATCGTTGAGACATATGAACCGCCTATTGCTTTAACGCAACAAACACATTAATAAGCACTCAGAGAAAATTAAACACAAAACAAACAAAACGAGGTCAAAACGTTCAATTAATTTGCTTTAATATTACTGCAAGTTGATATAGTTGCAATTGTAATAATCAAAGTTAGGAAATGCAGAATAATTAAATTTGTTGCATCTGTAATTAATAAAATAGGACAAACGACTGTATGTATGTCCTAATTAATTTTTTGGATTAACCCTTTGTGTTCAAAATGTTCAAAGAATCGTAAGTGGGAAAATTCTACAAACTAACATTCAATCAATGACTATAAGCCCATGGCTTAGCTCAATATACCTATCTGTTTTATGTTAGGTTTGAATGATGTGAGAGAAATCCACAGTTTGGTTTTTGATAACTGAATGATAGTGTATGGCCTGCGACGATAACTATATGAGACACGCACATGAACAATGTTAAAATTAATGAGCTGTGTCAATTCATGACCAGCTTAATGAAACACAGGAAGTAATTTGAAATTTTAATTAAAAAAAAAAAAAAAAAAAAAAAAAAAAATTTTATTAATTTTCCTGGAGCGCATGGCCAGCACATGCAAGTGATGAAAAAAACTAAGATTAATCAAAATTCACAGCAAATAATTTGTTGTAATCATGCTGTGCACCTTTAATATAGCCAACAGTGTTAAATTTCGGCTTATACTCTGAAAATATAGCATGGTATGTGACATGGAGTCTATGTGATAACATGGCTATATAATAGTGAAAGTATCAACTAAACAAGTTTGTAGACTTCAAACAAATTTTTATGACACAGACCCTCAATTTTTGGTTAATCTCTATACTGTGGACATTAATTTAGTTACCCTTCTATATACCGGTGCTAAATGACATATTGACATCCACTTACAGTCTTTATGACATGTTGTGAGTTATATAAATCAGTTCTCATATCAGGGGAGGATTTTAAGAAAAGGGGCCCAGAATAACATGACTTCTGGACGGCTGGAAAACTGTATTGACATTTGTTTTCACTGTTTGTGTGGGTTTCTTGGAATCAAGGATTTTGATTATTTTATCTTTTGTACTTTTTGAAGGAAATCCATTGAGAACATTAATTCCCCTTTGCCTTGCAGTAGACACCATAAGCAATTTCCAGTGCCTTATTGCATATTGCATTCAGATTCAGTGTCCTTTTAGAGGCAAGGGTGTTTGAACTAAACCCAGAATTCATTGCAGTGTTGCCTATTACTTACTGTACTAAACACATGTCAGGGATTCAAAAGTAGTCAAGTAGTTAAAGGTGGATGGACCCGGATGTTAAGGATATGAAAGTATTCATTTGATAGATTGGCCTTCATCCAAAACCCCATCTGTTTTTAAAATGTCAAGCCAAATATTTAACCGCCATTTTGAGCGAGAGCTAAAAAAAACCTGAATTTTGTAAGCCCAATACTGTGGTTAAAATGAAATATGGTCGCCCAAAATGGGGCACCTTTGCGATCAGAACTTCCAAACCAAACATCTTTTGCCTCTAAGATTCACAGGGAAAATGAGAAAAATAGTTTAGCTTGTCTGATACCAAAAAATATTGACCACTCCGGTAAAATCCAGGCTTCTGGGGATGAGGCTATTAGCGATAGGGCCAGGGACCTTTAAAAACCACAAGACATCCAATGATCAGCTGAAAAATACCTAATACTACAGTTTGTGGGTTTAAAATGAGTGTGTAATTCAGGGTTTTATAGGTTAAGAGAAGGATTTTTGGTGGATTACATGACCTAATTGAGATGAAATTTCCCCCAAACTTGTGCTTGTGCGATGGACTCAAAAAAACACCTGTTTTTATCAAATTTCACAGACTTGCTTTCCATTATTTTTGTGTCGCCTGCCCTAAGCAGGAAGACACATAGGGAATCACTTAGTCCACTGTAGTGTCTGTGTTGATGATGTCTGGTGATGTCTGTTGATGTTGTTGTGAAAAGGGTTAACTTTGGCAGGTAATATCACATACTTTGATGGATTAAAACCAAAAATGGGTCACAGGTGCAACATGGCATCCCCATTGTTGATGAGGTCAAAGGAATGCCAACAGGCTCAAGGTCATGTGAGGTGGTAAAAGTTGTAAATAGGATGAAAAGTAAAATTGACCTCATATGAAAAAGGTGAAGTTCAAGTGTAACCAAACGTGAATCACCTAGGTGCAACCATGGAATCCCTATTTGTTGAGGAGGTCAAAGGTCAATATCAAGGTCAAAGGTCAGGTTAGGTTATCATTCACTACAACGCGACAGGAGGCAATGACACCAAAGCGGTCCGAGGGACCGATGTATTTTTTTAAAACAAACAAAGCACAAAAGTCAAAAGAAACAAACAGCCAAAACAAATATAAACAAAAACATAACATAGGTATAAATCCAATGGATTTCTCAAATACATTTTCTTCTTGACTTCAATACCTTCACAGTTTGAGGATTTCACACACATACATTATTTGTCACTTCACATGTGCCACAAACTATTAACCAATGAAATTATTCACACTTTAAATCCCTCTTGTATTCAGCGGATAAATTCATCTGCATTATTAAAAAGCAACAACATAAACGTAACTAGCCTTTATTTGACCCATTGACGCCTAGAGATAAAGAGCCCATTCTGATTGGCTGTCAATGACTCACTAAGTATTGGGTGTGGACCATCCCGTGATTGGTTACCGATGCTGTAATGTTACAGTACTTTGGTCTGGCTAGCAATTTAGGACTAGCCCAGGATTTATTGTCTGTGTTAATGGATGGGGGAATAACCACTCCTGTATGTGTGACTTACATATGGGGCCGATTCACTTTGATTGATTGGCTGGTTGAATTTTCATCTCCTTTATCTTTCGTACAGTACCATTTTCTTTCTTTTTTTAATTTTGATTAAAAAATATTGGTGGTAATCATGTTCATGTTCTGGTGTGCATTTGTATAAATGTTAATTAAGAGGTTGTAGGGCATACAATGAGGGAGGGAAGAGGAGGAATAATAGTAGTAGGGTAGTAGTGGTAGTAGCAGTCAGGGCCGTACTGAGGATTATTTTGGGGGGTGCGGGACTTAAAAAAGTGGAGGGTTTTGTTTGGTAAAAGTGGAACGAACCCCTGCCCAAACGGTCCTTTTGGGGGCCTTTTTGAATTTCTCATTGCCAAAAAGTGACTTTCTTGTCAAAATTTCTCTAAACTTTGGACCTTTTTATAAGAAAATTAAACAAAAAGTGGAACTTTTGCCCCATTTGTGCATGGGGGGGGGGGTGTCCAGGGCCTAGGAGCAGTGGTGATTGAAGTGGTAGAAGTAGCAGACGTAGTAATACTAATGCACAAGTGACTGAAATAGTAATAGCTAGTAATTGCAGATGCAGCACCAGCAGTAGCACCAGCAGCCGCAAAGCAACAGTAGTAGTAGTAGTAGGTTCTAATGCTTAGTTACCACAACTACCTACTGCTTCTGATGTCTGCTAGTGCTACTTCTGCAGATGTTATGATATTTGCTACTATTTATGTGCGGGCTAGTGTTACTAATGCCTATGCTGTATCATTGTGCTACGTTAGTTGCTAAGCTGCTGCTACTGCTACGTTAATGTACTATTCGGCTGTGGCTATGGCGCTTACTAATATTACTGCTACTGCTGTGATACTGAGTTATGCTGCTGATTCTGATCTACTGCTGCTGTATTGACTACTGCTGCTGATATTGTATGCTGCTGCTATTGCTATGCTGTTGCTATTGCTATGCTGCTGCTTCTGCTATGCTCTGATATTTCTGCGACCTAATGCTACTGTGCTATTGACTACTGATGCTGTGGCGGCTGCTACTATTAACCACCTTTATTCTGCTTCATATACCTGTACTTCTACTATTATGCAGTATGAAGCTATTATGAAAACAGAACATAATACAATTGACAAAGGTCAAAAAAACAGCAGAACCTAAACCACATATGCCTCATTGCTAAGTGATTTCATCCCAGTTCAGTCAGTGATCAAGCAGTCAGTATTTTTTCATTTGTGTTGATTTGAAGCACACAAATAGGTAGGTTTTCTCACACTTGCTTCAGGGATTCCCCATGACAAACACCCTACTGCTAATACAGAAAGCCCAAGCCACATACTGTAATAATTATGACGCATTACCGCAATAGAGACTCTTTGATAAGGATGCCAGAGACAAAAATTTCGCCACGTTAGACAGTTCCATGAAACAAAAACCCATAAAAGCAAACAATGAATTGTGATTGTTGTTCTTTTTACCATCCAAAAGATATCTACATGATAAAGTAGGTGATCACTTTAACTTGGCTGCCTCTTTAATATTCCTTAACCCCTGTGACCCCCAACTGGTATTGTTAGAAAAGTGAGCTATCAGAAGCAAATATATTTGTATTCACTTTTATGTCAACGTTGCATTTTCTTGGCTCTGACTAAACTTTTTAACCTTGGTATGTTGGAACAAGCCCACAATCACTGTATAGGAAAATTGAAACACTGGATGAGGTCATGAATCATACAGATGCCAGGAGGGGGCACCCCTTCACTATATGGTTGCACAGGATGTGTGCGTCGGGATAGACCCCCTTTTTCGTTGGGAGGGGGGTACTTCACTACGGCTACACAGGATGTGCATTGGGATAGACCCTTTTTTTCCCAAAGTGGCTTGTACCCAATGACCACCCATTTTTGTGCTTTTTTTACCAATGGTCCCCTTTTATCTTCAGATACTCCAATGACTCCCATTTTATTTTCCTGCTCCCCCCTTTTTTCACAAGCTTGTTTAAAAGTATCCCTTTTTAAAAGAATTTACACCCGATTCAACAATTTGCACGCTTACATACACACTTTTGAAACAATTTTTTTAATTTTTTTAAACATTTTATAATTTCATGGCAATGTGAACTCTGGAAGAGAGGTACTTCCTATTTGAAACGTCAGTGTTCCCTCAATGCCCCCATCTTAAAGTTTCGACTGATGATGCCATTTTATTCAAGTTGTATGCCAAATGACCACCTATTTTTTATTGGTACATTACCAGAAAGGCCCTACTTTTCACCTGGTGAGGCATATACTCATCACTCAGATGGGAAGTTGCCCCTTCTGGCATTAGGACATGGCCACTCTGAAAATATATATTATTATTTTAATGTTTTGTCTGCAAAGTAATGATATGTATTTAAGTGAAGTAAAGATATAGTTATACAGCAATGCATTATGGGATGACTTAAAACACCATTTTAAACACAACTTACCTGGTAACTTTAAACAGAGGAGCATATTGTACTGTGAATCAGTTGTGGGTCATGTTTGAAACTAAAACTTTTTGATGAAAGGAGATGAGCAAGTTTTGTCGTTTGTGGCCAAAAAAAATGGCTTTGGAGTTTGTTTAACTTTAAAGTTTGTTCAAATCCCAGGCACGTATGATCCCGACTATGATTCATGTTTGTTTTATTTTAGCATTACACATTTCTTTTCTTTTTTTGTTGGACTTACCTTATTTCCTTTTGTTGTCTAATTATATCAATTACAATGGATAATGTTGGTTTGACTTTCTGGCAAAGATGGTTTTAACGTGTGAAAAAAAGTTTTGTAAAGCTCTGTCATTTAGAATATAGTGGTTACAAGTCAGAAATATGACATCATGCTAAAGAAACAAACTCACTGTGACTAAGGACAGATATAAACTGTTCCCTCCCTTTTTCTGTGGTTTTTGCTCATTTTGTATTGAAGTTTGAAGGTTAATTTAGAAATTTATTTAATGAGGTAAAGAAAAAGTGATTTTAAAAACTTCTGAAAAGCTGTGAACATTGAGATGAGGACTAAAGTAGGCAATTTATGACTTCTTTGGAGCAACTACATTTTGAGCCCTTTTGTATGACACACACTGTTAATTTAGTTAAAATCATCCGCATATCTTGAAGTAACGATTTTTGTAGTTAAGGATCTGTGATATTAATTGACCTGACCGTACAGGTAAAAGTAAATAATTCAACAAGGTTTTTATAAATATTCTGGCTTTTTTGGCACGTAGCCCTCATCTTACTGACCTTTTTGTAAAACTGTTTACCAAGGGGTGGTTACCACCCCATGTGAATTTGTTATAAAAGCACCGGATGATTATGCTTTTGATACCAGTGGATAGCTATGGTCCTGATCTTTCCATTAATATCAAAATAAGTACCAACATACCTAGTGTTGCATTACAATGACGTCATTAATTCTGCGAGTCAGCAAAATTGACAATTTCCACAGGAAATAGGCGAAAATCCAATTTTGCACTAAAAAAGTAGGAATATTGGATTTTCATGTGGTTTTCAGTTCAAAATGATGGCAAATAAAAATGTACCACACAGTTATTCTTCGGTGCTAACCACCCCACCCCTTGGTAAGTGTGTTACAAAAAGGTTTGGTAAGATGAGGGTTAAGTACCAAAAAGCCAAAAAATTACAAAAACCTGTTGAAATATCTACTTTTACTTTGTCAGCATACCTTAACTCCCAATAAAGATGCTACATTCACACAATTTCGCGAAGTAAAATGACCGGAAAGGATATGAAAACAATTCCTGGGAAGCTTTTTATGAAAACGTTTGGTGTTTTAGTGCACCGGAGGAAAGTTCTCTGGTGGATAGTAACCACCCCCATGTATCCGTGGTGGTAAGATGAGAGTTAACAAGTGAAACTGGTGACTTTTTTGAGGTGGGCATAATAATTTTGTTAAAGAGCAAAATCAGAGAAAATGTTGTTTACCATATCTCCAGAAATTACACATTGCTTTATGTATCCATATTCTGCTTCTTGTCCCATGAACATTTTTAAGTGGCATTTTCTCCTAAGAGAAAAAGCTCTGGGATATCAACATCTCAAGCTGCTGTGAAGCAGGGATGCCCTGGACAAGTTCTATGCTGCGTGGTGAATAGGGCAGTATTATCTTCTCATTAATGCTCCAGGAACTGAGTGTAAATCTATCTTATGAAACATTCAAACAGGACTTCAGAAATGTGATCAGGCTAACTTTTTTAATTCATCAAAAGTTTCTTGAACGAATTTAGAAAACTCTTGGCATTGGATAATTCAGGAGATGTGCTTTTGTGGTGGTTTGCTATTGTCTTTCTGTGGAAAGACAATTCTTAACATTTTCTTATTTCCTTTATTCAGAAGAAACAGCTTACAGCTTCTTCATTTTGGAGATAAGACGTGGCTAGACATTTCCCTGTTTTCCTTAGCAAAATCTTCATACACACCACAGCCAAGTGAAAATTCTCTGTCATGCTTTCAATTAGTCTTTATTTGAGCAGGTGAGGCATTTTACACATGTTCAGAGTAATAGTTGTATGAATGTGTGAAGCATACACAAAACATCATGAAAATGTATGCCCAGTCCTGTAGTCATAAATCGGAACATTATAAGCTTTGATCAAATGACCTCTTCAGTATAGATTTTAAACATGTTATGAGGGCAACCGCCCTACATACGAGTTGTCTTATATAGTGTTAGCATTGTTTACTGATTTGTTTAGGCTAGGACACGTAAATTGCCAGGAATTTGTAGGGGTGATAGAAACGGGAGTTGTAGAAGGAGAAGGTATATATTATGATTGAATTAAATATGAAATATTCGGAAATTCTGACGAAAATGGAACAAAACCTCTGAATTTCTTAGTGATTTGCGAGAGAGAGAGATCTTTTAGCAGAGAAGTGTTTTTGAAGAAGGAATTAAATCTGCGTAAGTTGTTTGAGCTCCGAGTGTTACCTATTTCGCAAAATGGATTCAACCAGTCAAGTGGCTAGATGTTCCTTGTCTCGGCTCCTTACTTGTGCAGGGGTGTTATTTTAATTAGTGAAAGGATGAGGCAACTCTAGGCATACTTTTTCGTTTGAATTTTCTATGTTGTAGAATAATGTAAACCTGTTTATAATATAAGGGAATATAGGGAGATTTGTGATGGAGCATACAATGATTTATTTTGAAGAAGACATCTTTGCTTGGGATGTCGCATTGCGACCCCCGAAACCTAAATGGAAAAAATCGCACATCTTACGTCTAGCTCGTTTGCGAGATGATCCAAGTTGGGAAGAATCCGAGTTAAGTAACTTCCCATAATACATTAGTCAAATTGTCATAACGCTGGTATAGTTTTAAGCTTGTAACTTCATTACCTGTACATGATGCAGTCTGAAAATACCTCTCTACTGCGTTATGGGATATGGTGGAATCGATCGCATGATCTAATCTAGGAAGAGTTAGCACCTCATTGTGGACCAAGTGTGAAAGATAGGGTAACACAATATCAATAATACATTGTCAAGACTTATGCCAAATAACATTGGTAACAACAGTGGGTGACATAACAATGTGTACACGCAATATGATACCTTATCTACTGTGGTGTGGGATTTGGTGAAATATTAAAATCCTTTCATCTTCCACCTTTATGGGCACTTAAAGCAATCAAAAGGGCTTCCGTGCTATGTTGTTATTGCATAGAAAAAAAATAATAATTGCTTTGCTGTGGACAAAGTTAGTTTAAACCAAGGAAGAAAACGTGTAAATGAGGGAAAAAATTAGCCCATTTGAGATCTTCAAAAATGAAATTAGCTTATTTTGTTACGTATTTGGATGGACATGTCCGTGTAGATTGAAAATGTGAGCCTTTTGAGAATAAGATAAAACTGATCATTTTGAGATATGGGCCTTTTAAGTTCACCAAAACAGGTTTGTTGTGAGGCATGTAAAATTGCCAAATATCAATCTTCCCACCCTATTTTCCTACTTTCCTCAACTTATGCCGTCATGTAGTGACTTCATATGCGAATGTGGTAATCAATTTGATGCAATAGAAATGAGTAACTCTAAGACTATCGCGTGGTACCTACTTTATAGGAATTAGATGGCCCAGGAAGGAAAATATATTTGTGAATGTTGGTTCACTCAATGTTGGGGGGGGGTGGCGTTCGGGACTCCTTGCGCCGAGTAAGTGGGCGGGCCGCGTACGTGTATAGTGTGTTGCGAATTGGGTATTTGGGTTGTGGTGTTCTGTCTGTGTGTGTAAATGAATGTGAGATTGAATTACTTTCGTGTGTATATTTTGGTTTAATAATAGCCATTCTATTGTTTTTAATTATAGTTAATTTCACATATTTTAAGAAGAAAGTATGTACTTCTTAATTAAAGCAACTCACACTTTTCAACGATTTCGTTTTTTTTTTAAACTGAAATAATAATAATGATAATAAAATATTGTTGTAATTGATCCAGGTTGATTCATAATGTTATTTAAATCATCTTTACTTGTAATATTGAAACGATTAATTTTTCACTGATACTGCGTTATTTACATAATTATTTATCATATTGCTTATTTGCTGATTCTATGATGGACAAATAAAGATTGATTGATTGATAATTCATTTCCATGTACAAACGAATGGGGAAATTACATGGTCCGGAAAAGGGGCCCCACAAAATTCTAAAAAGTATCCAGCACCCAATTTATTGTATATATAATTTAATTTGGTCTATCTTAAAGGCACTATCAGTGAAGTTGATTTGCTAAAACTCAGAAAAAATCAAAAAAAAAATCATCACAATTGATTGTATTCCATGTCTGTGACAAGTTCAGGGGTTCTAACATACCTGCAAGTGATAAGACCGAAGCAACGTAATGAAGGCCCAAAATGTGATTATTTTAGTCAATACTGTCGCACGCGCACTGGAACATTACTTACAACACACGTAATTGAATGGATTTTGATTTCGTATTCTTTGAACCCTGCTTTTTCTTCATTTTCGGTCAATTTTTTCATTGGAAAAGATAATTTATGACTCTTGGATCACTGAGTGATAGTGGCTTTAACTCATAAAAGCCCTTGTTTAAACTGTATAGTGCACACTGTGGAGAGGGAAAGCGGCAAAAATGGCTAATTTTCAGTTCCAAATTGGCACCCCTAATTCTAAACCGATGATCAATATTTTTATTTTTTTTTCTTTCACTAATAGTTAAATGTGCAGAGTTTTTGCAGAAGTATTCAATGGGAAATGCATTTTATGGATGTAGGGCTTCCAGGAGCACCCCCATCCACTATGTGGTTTGTAAATTACCTTATCCATTGAGTGGTTAAGAATGTAAACTATAGAAGTGCGACTTCCGTCAAATGTATCTTGTACTTGTGTAAATTTACAGTAATTTACGCGCAGCATTCATTCTACAACTACATAGGCTACCGTAAAAGTATAATTTATGGCCCTATTTAAAAGATGGTCTAAATTTATAAGCAGGTTTGCTAGGACCCCTGGGGGGTTGCTAGGTTGGTGTGTGTTCATCCGTGCTTTTTATCCTACATATTCCCAAGCTCTTTAATGAATCAACGAATACACACATTACCAAGACTGTTTATTTAAATTAACTTTTAGAGTTACTGTATAATTATTTACCTTTTGTTGGCAGACAGAATGTCGTATTAAATATTGTAAACTTTACAATAATTTAATATAGGTACTGTGTCCCGAGACCCTGGTTGAGTAGGCCTACAATTTAGTCATAAGGTATCTTTTGGTAAAACTTTTTGCCTCAAAAAAGCTCAATTTTTAGCCAAATTCGGCTCCCAATCCGGCAAATTTCACAACAATTTCAGTTCTAAGACCCTACTTTGGGACACAAATTAAGTTACGGCACCCAAGTTCGGAAATTGGGACGCCATCCCTACCTGAAAAAAAAATAGAGCCACTCCTACCGCCGCAATCGATCTGCATTTAACTGTCATTCACCAAAAGCCCCCCCCCCATCGCAAAGATGCCTGCCCGAAATACCCGAATAAGGTTCCGGAAGGATCCAAACCAAACCCCAAACCCCTCCGGATAGCAAAGCCGAGAACCGCAAAATGCAAGTTAGATATAAGGTATTAAATTGTTTGCACATTAAAGGTGCTTGGTTCCGATCGTGTTGGGAACCCCTGATCTACCCTAATAAGTATAAATTTTGATATCAGATGAAAGGCCCATATTTTTTCCTCATTGTCATCCTGAAAGTTAGCTTCCAATCCATTTCTTCTCAAGAATAGATAAAAAACTACCATTTTATGTTAACCCTCAATATTAGCACAGTATGAATAGGCGTGTACTCTGCCTGTCGCTTCAGTGGCATATCCAGTGGGGGCAGGGGGGGTCAGAGTCCCCTCTGAAAATGTTTTGAAGGATCGGGAAATAAAACATGATTTTATGTTAACTGAGCCCTTTTTCGGATTTCTGCCCTGCGCGACCTGTTAATTTTTGCGTGTGATCGGGAAATTTGACACACCTACCGGAAATTGCCCCTCGTAACCACGGTCTGGCTACGCGCCGGTGTTTCCACGGTACTTGATGTTCGTGTGTACAAGTATCAGGCTCTCATATCAGTAGAGAACACTATTAAACAACAATCAGAACAAGCACCTTTTTAGTGTTTTTAATATTTCCAAATAATGACAATATGGGTTGCAAATTGTGCTTAAAGATAGCATCTGTTTTAAAAGTTGCATGTTTCAAGCCTCCCTGACTTAACTCAAAAGTACCATCAATTAATCTCAGATGAAACCCCATATTGTTTTCTCATTGTCTTCCTCCAAATTGGGCTTCAAATCCATTTCTTTCCAAGATAGAGAAAAAAAAACCAGTAGTGAATAGTGTGACCAATGTGTGCAGTCATGCATTTATCATTCTCAATCAAACCACATTTTGTTTCCCAGGATACTTGGTGTGAAGTGAGGCAAGTGCCTGGCTCTTGTATCTAGTAAAGATAGACATAAATGATCATGGCATCTTTAAATCACACGTACCCTACTGTTTCATAATATACATCTTGGTGGGGGTGGGGTAGCTTTGGAGGTTTTGCAGATACAGTAAAATTAGCCTATTGTAGCCACAATGTGAAGTTATCAATAAAATTAAAAAGAGAAATATAATAAATAAGAAAATGATTAAATGGCCAAGAAAACTGTCCACTGCAATTTGTCAACAACATCTCCCTCACTCATCACGTCATCAGTGCAGGACAGCTGAAAGTAACAAAATCTTCTGCAAATATCACATACTCTTATTTTCTTAACCTTTCAAATGAGTTCCATCCCATTGCAACATACCATATTTGCATCACATTCTTTCCACCATGCCAGATCAAACCATTTTCTGGATTAGAAACATTTTGACCTTTATTAACCCTTGATCTCTTATTCCTCTTCAGCCCCAGTCAAGGAGCATTTCATTTCTGTATCAACATCTACCCTGTAGCACTTTGCACTATTTATCCTTTGATGGAATAATGCAATTACTGTAGGAGTTTCCGGAAGCAGCGTGCTACAATACTTGTTCATGGTGAATTCAAGTGTGAAAAGAATATGGCAGTAAAAGCTGCTGTATTATATTTGTAGTTCAATTTGTTGGTACTGTTGTTTTTTTTTTTGTTGTTTTTTTGTTGCTTTTGCTTAAAAGCCCATTTTAGCACCTTCTTTTTAGTTAATAAGTAGTAGTACTTTTTGTATTTTTTTTTTTTTTTTTTTTTTTTTTTTTTTTTTTTTTTTTTTTTTTTTTTTTTTTTTTTTTTTTTTTTTTTTTTTTTTTTTTTTTTTTTTTTTTTTTTTTTTTTTTTTTTTTTTTTTTTTTTTTTTTTTTTTTTTTTTTTTTTTTTTTTTTTTTTTTTTTTTTAAAAAAAAAAAAAAAAAAACTAGCTGCAAAGTGGCTGAAAAAAGTTGTCATAAAATGCAATAAAAAGAGAATTTCTGCATAGCGCATAGCTATTTTGTAAAAATGCATAGCACTTAGGGTTTTGGCCTCTTGGAAACAGACATATTTTTTTGGGCCTAAATTCAGTTTGGTGTTCGTAGCATATGGTGTATCACAGTGTCTTATAGGCCACTGTAATTTATCTTAAAGGGGCATTTTGTGATCCACAGCATGCCCCCCCGACTTATCTAAAAGAAATAGATTTTTGTATCATCTGAACCATTGGGCTGTGGGTATAGTATGCCCAATCTGCCGTTCAAGTTTGATTGTCTCTGCAAGAAATTCACAATTTTGTATTTTCTGTCCATTTACTACGGACAAATTAAAGTACAGTGGTCTGTGGGAGACTGTGATTAATTTTGATTAATTATGAGACATTTTGGTTGGGTTTCAGACAAAAAAAAGGAAATCACCCAAATTAGGCAACATTATCTCAAAAATCAATTTAAGTAACCCAATTTGATTGCATCAGAAATGGACGAAGGTTTGGAATCAATTCTTGTTAGTTTTTCCCCCTTTGAATGATTCTCTACACTCGATATGCAGCAGCTATATGTATATACAATGTGGCACCTTCACTTGATTCCGGTCAATCTAACGGAAGGTGTAAATCCAGCACCTCTTGTTGAAATCCTCTGATTCATCTTATATCCAGCCCGTGGTCCATGCCTGCAGCGGTATTGGCACGCATGTATACAGCTAGTATTGGTTTCATATAACAATATTGGCACAAGTCTTAGCTGAGGATTTATTGAGCAACGGGATATCCCTTTCTATGGGTGTGTGGGAAATGTTTTTGTATATAAACAAAATGAAATGAATTGAATTATTAATCAATTGGTTATGTAACATGTAACACAAAAAAAAAATCTTCCCAAAATTTGATTACATTGGAACTACATGCATATCTGTGTTTTTAAGTAAAAAAGGCTTGCCACATTACTTTAATAACATTGATCAAGCTAATCTGACAATTTTGCAATACATTTTTTTTAAATAGGCCTACTCCCTGATCCAAAGATGACAGTCATAGGTCAGACCGTTATCATATGCTGGCTATGTTTACCAATGGGCACTAGGACATTTTACAGTCTAATGCAGACATGTTTACAATTGGCTCAAGTCAATAGAATAATACAACTACAACAATGGAATACTTTGAACATTATCACTTATATTAGGTATCCAGGGATATACCTAAGTCCAAATGAATTAGTTTTCACAAAAACAATCAAACAAAAAATCCTCAGACATGGGTCCACATTTGAAGAGAAGAACAAAATCCTTAGACAGGGGTCAAGTTTCCCCAAAATGGCTTCAAATGATGTGCTGATGAAATGTAATCTCTAAGAGTATAAATTTGATATTTTCTTTCAATTTGGAAAATATGATTGGAAAGAGTGATTATCCATGGAAAAAGCAACTATCCAGTATTATGTTCAGACCCATAAAAATGATAATAAAAAAATGAAAATGAAAAATAAAAAATGATTTTACCATAGGCTAGAGGAAAATGTTATTGGTTAAACAAACAAACAAGGGACATGGGCAAACAAAACCAACAAAAAACACAAAATGAGCTTAAAATAACCTGAAGCTAACAAATAATGCAAAATGACCAATTCTGACTTAATGTTTTGAACAAATTTTTGAATGTTTTTTCCCTAAATTCACGTCTCCCTAGCTCATTGCCAATTCCATTTTTTGGTAAATTGAGAACATTTTGAACTTGTAGCTTGTTGATATCTCATGATTAGAACAATTGGAGCAGAAATATTAATTGGAGTACCTGTACTTAATAATAATGTATGGTTGGAAATAAACCCGTAGCTTGAAGTAGCTTCAATATTAGTGACAACGTGGGTGTCTTTTAATGTGATTAAAGTTTTAATCAGCCTAGTCCATTAAGCTAATGAGTTACTAGTTAGTGATGACTAATTACAATTTTGGGAAGAACAGAAGTCTGTTGAACCAATTTTATGTAGATTGTATTGATAAAGCAACGAGTTAATATTCAAATGAAATCTGGTAGAGTTAATCAGCTTACATAATAAAGCTAGTTTTGTTATATAATTTTATCTCTGATTTGTATTAAAGCAATTATCACCAATTTCTTCACAACGTACTGCACACCCCTATTTTTCATCAAAGTCCATTTTTTTGCATTGTTGTATAGGAAATTGTTGTAGTAAAGACCCTCCTTGTAAGGGCTAAGCATAACATGCCATATTTGTCAAGAAATTATTATTTTTATGCTTTGTTTACTAATAAAAGTCGGGATCCCACTTTTTAGGTCTCAAAACAGTCGTAAATGGCATCTTCAAGACTGCTTTGAAATGCTTAAGTGTCTGTTTTTCACAAAGAAAAGTAATATAAGGTGTTGATGTGACCTAACACTAGCAATTTTGAGGCAAAGTGGGCATTTTGAATTTGGAAAAAAATGACTGATAGTTGCTTTAATGATATGAGTATTTGAAGTAAATAAGCCCAAAATGCAGTCTTTATAGCATACAAAGATAATTTAGCATTTTCAGTTGTATGCAACAGAAAAATCCAAGCATGTTTCTCTATAGGGCTGGTTAGGATAGCAGGCAAGTTAAAAGCTTAGCCTTTGGTTTTTGTGTCGCCTGAACGAATGTTCATGGAGGCACATACTAGTCCAAATTCTGTGTGTCCGTGCGTCCGTGTGTCCGTGTGTATGTCCGTCCGTATGGCTTGGTTAACCTTTTTTAAAATGCTCTGGAGGCTAACGCTAATCCCGAGTTACTTCAAACTTGATAGGATAGATGAGGTGCCGCAATATTGTGTAGCCCTCTTGTGGTGCAATTATTTGCATATTCATTAATGTTTAATTACGTTTTGCATCTTTTTCAGACATTTCGGTTAACCTTTTTTGAAATGCATTGCTGGCTAAACGCTAATCCCGATTTACTTCATACTTGGGTAGGGTGATAAAGTGAGGTGCCAAAATATTATTGTAGCTTTTGGCTGCATTATTTTGCATAGCATAATATTAATTACTTATTTTGGCCGGTCCAAAATGACAACCCTTTCCCCGCAAGGCTTGTGGTGCAAGTTATCTGGAGTTCCGTAAGGCGTATTATGATGTACCTTGGTGGAAGGACCGGGTTAAAGAGTCTCGACCCTGAATTAGATGTTAGGCATATGTGGCAATTACAATGCAAATGAGCTAATTGATTATTCAAAAAATCAGCGTAATCGCTAATATTTTTGAAACTGTACACCGATATGCACAATTCCTTCACTGCAACGAAAACCCATTATTGTACGCATCTTTGCCATTTCAAAGTTTCCGATACATGCGGGCTTTAGGTAGCAAATGAGCTAATTAAATATTATAATTTGCTGTATTGCTAAAATGGTTCCTCGTATTATGCAAGATTCCTTTGCTACATGGAAAAACTAATATACCATACAGCTTGTGTGTGAATCATATGAGGGGTCAAGGTGGGGTGTTGGGGAGGGGGCAGGGTTGAGTGTAAGTGGTGATGTTGGTGCATCGGGGAGGGTGGGGTGCTCGGCGAGGGCGGAGGGGTGACCTCATGTCACTTGGTATGACCCTGGTGACTTCCTGTGACCTTGGTGATTTCTTGTGACCTTGGTGACCCCATGTGACCTTTGTGACCCCATGCGGCCTTGGTGACCTAAACGTCACCGGTAGAAAAGTAATAAAAGACGACTGTCCGGCAAACGCTGCGTTGTGACGGGGAGGAGGTCTGGTATCGATGGGGAGGGGGTAGGTGTGTCAGAGAGGGGGCATGATGGGTGCGTCAGGGGCAGAATGGGGTGTGTCGGGGCAGGGTGGGGTGGGGTGACCGCGTGTGACCTTGGTGACCCATGTGACCTTGGTGACCCATGTGACCTTGGTGACCCATGTGACCTTGGTGACCCATGTGACCTTGGTGACCCATGTGACCTTGGTGACCCCATGTGACCTCAGTGACCCCATGTGACCTCAGTGACCCCATGTGACCTTGGTGACCCCATGTGACCTTTGTGACCCATGTGTCCTTTGTGACATTTCATGTCACTTTGACCCCATTTCACGAACCGCGATGGAAGACGGCACTCGCGGTCCAACGGCGCGATGGATTTTTTTCATACATTTTGGTTACACTTTTTAAGATGCTCTGCTGGCTAAACACTATGTCCGATTTACTTCAAACTTGGTAATTTTGTATAATACTGTTCTCCAGTGCATTTGTTCTCTTTCTAATCATCATTGCCAAACTTTCATCATAAAGCAAGTGATCGCGCAACCAGACGGACACTTGTGGTTCGAGAACAGCCTTGTCTTTTCTACTTGTTTGTCCACTGAAGCTTCAAAACAGCTTGGTAGGTATTCGTCAATAAAACAAGTGCAAAGTTAGAGGGAATTGATCCTCAGAAAATCTCATGTCCCTTTTAAAAATTCTATTTTAATTCCCATGTATGCATACCCATAGAATCAATAAGCCCTTGCTTTGCTGGTGAAATGGACCTACCGGGTGTCTCAAAAAAAAGGAAACCCTCAAAGCGCCCGAGGTTACGCGAAAAGAAAAGAGTAAACCATACAAATTAATACAAATCTGCAAAGTGCATTTCATTAGCTTTCCGACACCGAAAAAAATCTTTCTAAAAGACCACATATGACCGAGTTATGGCTGATTGAAAATGTGACCACTTTTTCAGTTTGAATCCACGGAATTGCTACTGTCGGAGCTGTCTTTAGACACTACACCTTCTCCAAGCACCTTCTTTCGTTTATGTTTGCCTTTTGTTTTTGCGACAAAGATTCAGTTCTGATATTGAAAAAGGTGTTACAGTATTAGAAATTCCAAATCTGATCTTCTTCTTTCTGTGCTGCTCTGCCACCCCCCTCCCATTTGGATGCTGGCTCTAAGACCATGAAAACAGATGCAGGCTTGCGCTCTCTTTTCCATTCCAATAATCGACTTCTAATAATTCTTGTCAGTCGGGTGCTTGCAAAGGCAGCGTATTTATTGCGAGTTCTGGCAAGTTTGCTGGTGGTTCCTGGACATACACTTCACTCTTAATGTTTCCCCTAGGCGAAGTCTATCGGAGTCATCAAAAATCGGGGAAGATCTTCGCAACAGAATAACCGCTGTCTTTGCAAGCATCCGACGGCAAGGAACGATTAGAAGTCGATTACTGAAATGGAAAAGAGAACCCAAGCCTGCATCAGGTCTTCCCCAAGTGGGGAAGGGGGGGGGGCAGAGCAGCAGAGTAAAGAGAATGAGGCCAAAAATATTGGAATTCTAATAATTGAAAACTAACTTTTCAATATCAGAAGTGACCTTTGTCGCAAAAAAAAAACAAAGAAACCATAAACAAAAGAATGAGCTTGGAGAATGTGTATTATCTAACGACTACTGAAACGTAACAATCGTGGGATTAAAATGAAAAAGTGGTCCAAATTTTCAATCGGCCATAACTTATAAACTGGTCACTGTGTGACCTTGTGGAGAGATTTTTTCTGTGCCGGAAACCTAATGAAAAAAATAGACTTCCAGGTAGTATTTATTTGTATGCTTACCATGTCTATCCGTGAAATAGAGGTGCGCTTTGAGGGTTTCTTTTTTTTGAAGACCCAACACCCCCCGTTATGTATGATCACGTGAACCTCAGGTTATAACTTCAATCACGGCATTATGGAATTACTTGTACATTTGTATAGGCCTAACCCTTGCAGATGTATGATCACGTGACTCTGGTGTAACCTTTCCAATCGCAGGGGCCTTGATGGATGCCTTGTACTTTGCTATAAAATCTTTGAAGATGTGTGATCACATGACCTCATGTTATAACTTTCCAATCACAGGGCATTATGGAATACTTGTACATTTGCTATAGGCCTAACCTTTGCAGAGTATGATCACGTGACCTCATGGTGTAACTTTCCAATCATTCGCAGGGCATTAGGGATGCTTGTAACATTGCTATAAACTCTTTGAAGAGTGTGATCACAGGACTCAGGTAAACTTTCCAATCACAGGGCATTATGGAAGTACCCTCATGGTATAATTTCCCATCACAAGCATTATGTGGAATACTTGTTACATTTGCTATAGGCTAACCCTTTGCAGATGTATGATCACGTGACCTCATGGTATAACTTTCCAATCACAAGGCATTGTGGGATAGTTGTACCTTTCATTCATCCCCCACCTAGCTACCAAACCATCCAGCCAGCGATCTTCACATCTATTTCTCTCTTGTAATCCCCAATATCCATAGGCTATTTAGATTACACTCCAATAATTAATACCAAATATGGTTTACCAAAATATTATAATTTGCTAATGAGCTACAGACTAGCTACACTGCCGGCTAGTGTAATTTGTTACGGCAAAATATGACGGCTTATTTAGAATCGGGGTGAGGGGAAGTGGCGTTTAGTTTATTTATACGATGATTTCAAAAATAAATGATCCGTTTACTTTAAATTGTATGTCAGGGAAATTGATACCAATATTACTGGAAGGATAAAGTTTTTCGGAGTGAATATGTAGCTAGGTTTTTGTTAATTTGGTTTAGGTTTAACTGAACCAGTATTTAGTGGTGCTTTTAATGGCATTGCTTATAAATGGAAAGGTGATTTTGCATCTTGAGAAGACTAAACAATCATTCCAAAGAGTTAAAATTTCACTATTTCAAAGTGGAAATGAGTAATATTTGCTTACTTTCCACTTCTTAGGGTGATTTTGACTCAACATTCCAAAATGTGAAATTTTCAAACCAATTTGGAATTGGTGAAATTTCACTCTGGTTGGAGTATTTACAGCTGATGCGGTGAAATAAAACATGGAGATGGGCAGGACATGGCAAAAGAGATGGAGAGATGAAATTCGTGCGTTTTGTAGGCATGACATGGATGAGAGCCGCATAGGCCAGGTCCACGTAGTCCACGTGGCACCAGCTTGTGGAGGTCTCCGCCCTGCAGTGGGCTGAAAAATGGCTGGAGATAGATAGAAGACGTCTGAAGGTGAAATCACTCTTTGCAAAAGAGAAATTGTAGTAGTATTTATTTGCAAAAAAAAAAAAGAGTTAATTGGTAAATTGAGTAACCCTTGTGTAAACTTCACTAATTTTACTCCACATTGACTCTCTTCTGTTGGTGAAACATCTGATGTCACTCTTGGTTTTAAAACTGCCAACTCTACATTATATGTAATACCGTGATGTAATGCTAGTTAATTTTTATATTCTAAGAGCTAGAATGGTAATAATGCTCTAACAAATGAACAAAATTGTAACAGTTCTGAAAACGAATCCCGGTAAGTCTTAAAATCCTGAATAGCACAGCGCAGCAGTGAGTGAGGTCCATATGGGCTTACCACGCCTATAGTTCTCTTAAATGGTGCTGCTGGATATATAAAAGTGCATTTACCTCCTGGCCCAGTAATGTGCTTTGAAAAACCAATAGGCATGTGTAAAAAAGTTCAAAAGCTCATAGTATGTTCACCTTCTGTTTCACATATTGTTTATATCTATCTGTGTGTTGTGTGGGGGGTATGGGTGTACAGGGCCGTATGCGGGATTTATTTGGGGGGAGGCGAGAATAGAAAAAATGGGACTTGGGGTAGAAGTGGACCGGACCCCTTTAAAATGTTTTTTTGTTACCTTTTGATATATGTTTGCAAAAAGTGGACTTTATTGCCATTTGGACTTTTAACAAAAAAATAAGCAAAAGTGGACCTTTGACCCTTTGTGTGGATTTGGGAGTGTAAATGAACCCCCTGTGTATGTGCGTGTGGGTGTGTTGCATTGCACATGCATATGTATTACACATGTTGTGTGTGTGGTGTGTGTGTGATTGTGAAGGCTGCTGGACACGGGGGTGGATTGAAAGTAGATAGTTTTAACGTTTAAAATGCGTACAAAATTCTGTTTGCTTTGAAAGCTGTAATCTCTTCAGTGATATCATTTTACAAAGAATTTCAGAAAAAAATTTGTTTTTCTTTGTGAGTCACCTGGCTATCGTTCTTGAAACTGCCTGGCCTTGGACCTGTCTGGGACATAGGCCTAATAAAGCTGCCACTAATCAGACTATCATATATTAATTAGCCTTTTAACTTTTGTTCTAATTTACAAATACCCTAATTGACCTTGTCCGTGATGTTGTGAGCGGATCAAAAGCGCACACCGCTAAAATGCCCCAAGCTTCATTAACTACAGACAACGTAGCGGCACACTTATAGCTACTTATTTTTATGAGGGTGTATGTATTTGTAACAAGTGTGCCCAGCGACTGCGTGGATTGAACAGGAATTATGCAGTATTGTTTACCATTCTCGTTATTTGAAATTGGCAAGATTAATTTTGGGTGTGGTTACTAATTAATTAATTAATTAATGTTATGTATTATTTTTGGATGAGTGATAATTAGTCGATTAAATACCCCGATAGGTTTCACCATATGGTGAATTTTGTGAGTGTGTGAATTTTATAATCCATATGGTACAGATTTTGTCCTTCTATCCCGCTTGAGGGATTTACAGAAATGAAACTCAAAAAAGTGGTTCCGGTATTAAAAACAGAAAAATTACGACTTGTTCACCAAATAATAGCATTAAAGGTGCAAGTTTTACTTTTAGCCTATAAATATATAGGCTATTGTCAAATTAGAGTAGGAAACCAATATTATCTCTCATAAATTAGTCTCTCATGTCTTGTCCAATTCTTTTGAAAACTTGCAGGTATTCAAGTAATTGAACATTCTTTGAAAGGTATTGTTGTGGATTTAAAATTGAGGGAGATGTTGACGATTTGGGGCATTTGGTTCGGCCTTTTGTGTTTTTGCATGAATTGTGTTGGTAGGCAATGATTAGGTGATTGGCTGTTGTCCTATAATGTAGATGAATGCTGTGTGAAAGCTGAAAGCATGCATTATCAATGCTGGGCATAGAGAGCCATGCATTTGAACCTAGTCTAAGAACCCAATTGGCAGTAATTTAAAGTTTCCTGCTAAGAGTACTCGTTGTACTTGGTGATCCAGCCTATAATAATTCAACTGACTGTCCAACCAATCTCAGTGGCCTTATACTGCTATTGGAGGAAAAGGTTAAATATGCCACACTGTGTGTCTCTTATTGGGGCACGGCTAAACAATATTGTAGAGTATGTTATAACCCTTGGCTTGTCACATATTACTGAAGTGAAAAAATGTGTTATTATCAATATCCTTGGATAAGTCTTAAAACATGTTAGTATTATCAGTGGGATCAAATTAGCCTAATTGAAGTGCCAGTGGTTGAAAAGGGTTGTATATTAGTCAAGTTACAGTGTGAATAATTAAATGATTTTTTTACAAGTTGTGACTGACCACCACTTTACATTCCAGACACTACTAGACACCACTTCTTTGACAAGTGATGAAAAGCAGATAACTGAACTTATCCATGGCTGTGTGGAATTGAGCGTTTGTAAACAATGTTGCTTAATTGATATTGAGACAGTAAGAAATAATATGTCATGATTTTACCGGGATCATTGTAAAGCAACAAATGAGTTGATTTGCACAGGACATCCCCCCGTAATTCTTAGCATTTGACACAAACAAGTTTAATTGAAAGTCAAGTACATGCAAAGTTTTACAGTGAGATACGGGAAGAAACCAAAAGATCGAAGTAAGGAAGTATATCAATTGTTAAAATTGCATGTTTAAGGATAACAGCCCATTTGCAAATTCAGAGTGAGAGCCTGATGTATACTCCATAGGTGCACTGAGATTAAACTATTGAACTTAAAAATATATACCAGAAAAAAAAATTTGTTCTTGAAATTGACATGGAAAATAAATAGGGAATTCTATCAAGTTAAAATATTGATTTAAATGTTTTCATTAAAATTTGGCATATTGGTGGGGTTCTGTGTAAAAATCAAATACGAATTTATACACCGGTAGGTCATAAGGCTTGCATAGGCCTCCATGATTGGCTATTGATGGCCTATATCACTTGATTTTTTTTTTTAAAGTCCTTGTCGCATGAAACAATGAATTTATTTACAAGACAAAAAACAAATAAAAGCTCAGAGTACTGTGCATTTTGCAGCGTTCACATCATATCATTTCAACTATGAGATGATATACGTAACCATTTGCTATTGTAATTTGCTATTGTGATTAAGGCGCATTTGTATTACATATGGATAGGTAACCTGTTCAGCTTATTTAAGGTGTGAATTAATGGCACGGGTATGCATTATAAAGAGCAAAAAACAGATTTCACACGATTAGGACTTTCAATCATGTTATATAAATAAGAAAAAAAGAAGTAAACTTTAAAGTTAGTGTAGAAAAACACTTGATGAATAGCAATGGACTCTGGGCCTAATGAAAAATAATTTTATTAAGTTACAAGCAATGGAGAAGATGTGAAAACATAGTCATCATCACCATCATCAAGATTCAAAGAAGCATCTCATAAATCACCCCTAATATTAAATAACATATCTTCATGACACTTATGCACAATGTGTTGGGTGTGTCCTTAAATACTAATACCTTCTCCTCCTAAGTTAAAGTGTTCAGGTAAATAGTAACAAGCTTAAATCTAGCTGTTTATGTCAGAAATTAAATTCATTAGGGGCAGATTGTAAGGACTCTCTTGTTAAAATTATGTTTCTTATTTAATGTGGGCAAATTAGATAATAGTGTAAAAAGGACCAAATGACTAAAATTAATAGATAGTAATTTGTCTTTTTCACACTATAGTTTATTGTCTATCAATAAGAAAACATACTTTCTATATATTCATTTTACCTGAGTTGAAAGTTGTATGGCAATGTGTGATGTTTTTAGGTAGGTTAAAAAAACCAACTTTGCCTGACATGTTACTCTTTGAAGTGTTAACAGAATTAAAAGAAACAAGTTAACAGATTTTACAGAGAAATAAACCAAAGATTAAATTAAAGACATCAGCATCTAAGTTACTTTATGGAATCAATCACAATTTTAGAGGACAGTATTTATTGAGCGCTGTTATAACATCATCAAAAGTATGGTGCGGGTTTGTCATTTTATCGACATTTGGGATCTTTTTATTAACAACTAAAAAATAACTACAAAGTGCACCTTTTTTGCCCCTGTTGGAAATTACTCTGCGTACCAGCCTAGTTTAAATAGATTGAGGGATTGTTAAGGAAGACGTTTTATTTGGGCCATTGTTGGTAGAAGTACTTTCGAATAATGTACTTGAAATTAATCATGATCCACATGAAAGCGGTAAAATATTTAAAAGCTTAAAGGGGCATTTTCTGATCATCTGCACCGCCCTTTTCTGTCAAAAGCAGATGTTTCTATCACTGGCAATATTATAGAAGTGCTGTTTCTTGCATCTGGGCAACCAATCGCACTGCACATAGTCCACACGGTGTCAGATGACATAAAATGACGCCGTTAAGCAACCTTGTCCTATTTTCAAGGGGCCGTAACGGGGGGCACATGGCGAGGGGGAAATTCCGATTTTTGAGGCATCTTTTCCCGGTTGGGGTGATTTAGAAGTCCGATTTCCTGATTGTAGGTAAGAATGTCCTAGTTCTGAGGCAAAAAGGCTGATTTCTTCGCATGGTTTTTTCCAGCTTTTTTTTTTTCCCGGTCAAAAGCCTCTCGGGGGGGCCTGCCTGTACCCAGTGGCTATTTTAAAGCAGGAAAACCACCTTACCGTTTGATTTGAATCATTCTGTTCAAGTTAAAGCATAACAGTCACGGTTTTTTAGCCTATAATATTAAGGCCTATTGTCATCACGTAACAAATTAGAGTAGGAAACCATATTATCTCATAAACTAGTCTCTCTCTCATTCCTTGTCCATTCTTTGAAATCTTGCAGGTATTCAAGTAATGACATTTCTTTGAAAAGTTATGTTGTGGATTTTAAAATGCTGAGCGGATGTTGCTTTTTTGGGCCATTTTGTTCGGCCTTGTGTGTTTTTGCATGGAATTTGTTGGTATGCAATGATTATGGTGATTTGTCTGTTTGTCCTATAAGTAGCATGCAGCGGTGTGAAAGCTAAAGCCATCATTATCCTGGCCTAGAGAGCCATTGCATTTGCAGCCAAATGTGATAGTCTACTAAACCATTGGCATTAAATTTAAAGTTTACCTTGCTGATTACTCGTTGTACTTGTTGATCCATCCTATAATAATTCAACTGACGTCCAACCAATCACCAAAGGTGGGGCCTTATACTAGCTATCTGGAAGCCAAGGTTAAATATCCAACTGTGTTGTCTCTTCTTGGGGCAAGGCTAACAATATTGTAGAGTATGTATACCTTGTGACTTGTCACATATTACTGAATGTGAAAATAGTGTTATTTATCAATATCCTTATGGATAAAATCTTAAAACATTGTCTAGTATTATCATTGGGAGTTCAAATTAGCCTATTTGAAGTGCCAGTGGTTGAAAATGGTTGTATATTAGTCAAGTTCCTTGATGAATATTAAATGCTTTTTTTACAAAGTTTGTGACTTACCCACGCACTTTAATACCAGACACTACTAGACACTACTTCCTTTTGACAATTGATGACAAGCAGATAGCTGAACTTATCATGGCCTGTGTTGAATTGAGCTGTTTGTAAACAATGTATGCTTAATTGCTATTGAGAAGTAATAATAATATGCTCATGATTTTACCATCATTTGTAAAGCCAACATAATGAGTGATTTGCACAGACATAATAGTCTTAGCATTTGACACACCATTTTAAATTGAAATCAAGTTACATGCAAAGTTTAGAGTGAGATTAGGGAAGATACCAAAAGATCCGAAGTTAGGAGTTACTCTCAAACTGCGTGTTTAAGGATTCACAGCTCCATTTGCAAATTCATCCGACACCTGGAGTATACATCGATTAGTTCACCTTGCAGATTAAACTATTGACACTTAAAATATATACAAAAATGTTGTTCCTTTGCAAATTTGAACATAGACATACTAGGAATTCTATCAATTTCAAAGTTTATTTAATGGTTTTTTTCATTAAAATTTGGGCATATTGTGTGGTTCTGTGTAAAATCAAATTACTAATTAATACACCGGTAGGTCATAAGGCTTGCATAGGCCTCCATTATTGCTATGATAGGCCTATATCCCTTGAAGTCCTTGTCGCATGAAAAAATGGATTTATTTACAAAGACAAAAACAAATAAAGCTCCGATTCATGTACATTTTGCAGAGTTCACATCATAATCATTTAAAACTATGCAGGATAATAAGTACCCATTTGCTTTGTAATTTCATTATTGTGATTACAGTCTCATTATGATCTTCCAATGAAGATGGTGTTTCCCAGCTTATTTAAGGTGTGAATTAATGCACTGGTATGCATAAGCGGCAAAAACAGCTGTCACACGATTAGACTTTCAATCATGTTTAAATAGAAGAATAAAAAGTAAACTTAAGTTAGTGTAAAAAACACTTGCTAATAGCAATGACTCCTTGGCCGCGGTAGAATGAGAAATAATGGGTTGGTTTATTTATTTAAAGCATGGAGAAGATGTGAAAACAATAGTCATCATCACCATCATCAAGATTCAAGAAGCATAGTCATAAATCCCCCTAATATTAAATACGAGCTTCCATGACACTATATGACACAATAGTGTTGGTGTGCCCTTAAATACTAATACCTTCTCCTCCTAAGGTTACAGTGTTTCAGGTACATACACAGCTTAAACTAGTTGTTTATGTCAAAGCTAATTTCATTAGGGCAGAGTGTAAGTACTCTCTTGTTAATTATGTTTCTTATTTAATGTGGCTAATTAAATAATAGTGTTTAAGACAAATGACTAAATATTAATAATAGTAATTTGTCTTTCACACTATAGTTTATTGTCATACAGAATAAGAACATAATTGCCTACTTACCTATTTCATTTTACACTTGATCTTGGAAAGTGATTTCAATTGTGTGAATGTTTTTAGTTAGTTAAAACCCAACTTTGCCCTGACATGTTACTCTTTGGAGTGTTAACAGAATTAAAAGATAAAAGTTAACCGATTTTTAAAACAGAGAAATAAACCAAAGATTAAATTAAGAGTACATCAGCCAGGTTGGCAATTTCCCGGGAAAGGTGGGAAATACTAGTATTTCCCTCCTAGGGTGGGAAATACTGGTAAATAACGGGAAATACTGGAAATACTGGGAATACTGGGAAATACCAGGGAAATATGGGAAACACCTGGTCGATAACCCGATACTTGTACAAGTTGAAGACCTCATGGGGGGTTAACCTCAAATAACTATTTTACAGTTAAATGTGTTGAATAATCAGGTATGTTTGAAGGGTTTAATTCAAATTCACCTTCACACTCCACTAAATTTATTATACTACACAACAAGTAGTATATTTAATTAATGAGCAGATGAGGCTACACTGGGTGAGGGTCTTACCATTATTTTGACAATCTGACCTTCATTTCTTTGGACCTCAATGGCTCCGAGCTCCTACCTCTCCGGAACAGTCCTTAGGAGCTCAATAATTGAGCTCCTTAGTACTTGAAAAGCCTATGTTTTTGATATACATGTAAGTAATTGCAGTGGCGTAACAGCTTTTATTTTTTGAGGGTGGGGGGGGGTGGGGGTGAAGGGGGCACATATTTTCGGGGTGGGGGGCACTATATTAAAGTTGTGAGAATAGTTATGGCCTGTTAATCACTAATTTGTCAGGGGACACGCGGGGGGGGGGCCAGATTCCCCTGTTGGGCACCTAAATGACTCCGGAGAGTGATATAATTACACAGCTCCCTCTTATTTTCATAATGAAAGCCGACAATCAATAGGTGTTGGTTCTTATGAAAAGGACCAGCTACACTACATAAAACTTAGAAATGAATGATTGAATAGATTTTGAATTAAAACCGAACCGCCATGCAGTGCAATTTTCTTTCTGCATCAGCCATTTCTACCTTTTGCAAACTTAAACCCTCGTCCTTACCAAGAGGGAGTTGGTTTACCACCACCACCACCAACCCCACCCCTTAGTGAAACGTTGCTTCCGGGTGCGCCTAAAATGCCAAAGCTTTCGTACAAAGCTTTCCAGGTAAGCATTGTCCTCATCCTTTCCGGTCATTTTTAGCGAAAAAAAAATAAAATGTGAGTAGCACCTTCACCGGGGTTAGGGTATGCCGACAAAAGTCGAAGGGTAGGCCGGTTGGTTGCAGCCCAATAATATTTTATGGTACATTTTCGAAAATTAGCACAGTAGGGCCTAAACTCTATTTTATGTAAATACTCTCAAATGGGGCCATCATTTAGAGCTTAAAACCGCATGAAAATCTGATTTCCTACCTGTTTAGCGCAAAAATTGGATTTTTCCGCCCTATTTTTTGCGGAAAATGCCAATTTTGCCGATTTCGTGGAACTTAATGACTTCATTGGAACGCCATACAGGTATGTTATTACTTATGTTGGTTCAATGAAGAGAAGGGACCGTAGCTATCCACCGTTATCAAACTCATAAGCCTCGGGTGCTTTATACCGAATTCCGAAGGGTGTGGTAACCAACCCCCCCCTCTTGGTAAACCGTGTTACAAAAAAAAGGCTTGGGTAAGACGAGGGTTAACATAACATGTACGTATGATTTAGCATGGCACTACACTGTGTGGCTTGCAAAGTTAATTCTTTACACCTGACCAATTTAGTGAATATGTTCTGTGGATATTTAGCCACTTACATTATATAGTCATTTTTATGTTAAGTAGAAATAATTGTTGAGAGAATATGGTCAAAATGAAATGTGCAAGAATCTACAGAGCAAAAGACTTCCTTAAGTCCATAGCTAATATGATCAAATGAAAACACCATCACCCCTCCCCCAGGTCATTCATTGCATGAAGTGCTTATCTGTGTTTGTTTAGTTAATTTTCCGGGTATTGTTAAAGAAAATAAGTGGGGTTGAAATGTCATTTTTTTGAGTATTTCCCGGTATTTCCCATTATTTTCCCATCCCGTTTTGGGCCAAAATCTGCCTGGTGGTATTTACCGGGAAATACCGGTATTTACCACCTGGTATTTCCCCTCCCGGGCGGAATCCGGCCCACCCTGACATCAGCATCTAACGTACTTTATGGAATCAATCACATTTTAGAGGAAATGGATTCTATTGAGTGCTTGTTATTTAACATGATCAAATATGGTGGCGGGGGTTTATTATTTTCCGTTCGTGTAGCATCGACATTGTTGAAAATCAAGTAGGCTATATTGTAAATGCAAATGCTTAACTCAAAGCTATTACATGAAATAATCTGTTTCAACAGTCAAACTGTAGATATTGTAGACTTACTCCCACACAAGAACAAGATTTTTAAAATAAAATTTGAAGTTTTGTTTGTTATGTGAAGAACATGTTATGATATTAAAGTTAAAAAAAAGTTTAAAAGTTTTCTTAAAGATGTTATTTTTAAATTCATTTAAACCTAAATATAACACGGATTAGGCCTAAGTGATATTCCATTATCAGTTTATATTTATTAGCCCGTTTCAATTTGTGTTGTTTGTTTTGGCAAGAGTTCCATAATGTACCACTCTCAAAGTCTACATGATTTTTTTTTTTTTTTTGGCCTTAGGGTTAGTAGGGGTATTGTGTGTAAGGCCATAAATAAAAAGAATTTGTTCCTGTACAATTTTAAAGGGGTGGTACATATGGAACTCTTTCCATTTTTTATTATTGGACAGTCTGTTCCATAATCCAAAGAAGGGAGGATTTTCCCCATCTTCCCCTTCCTTTGTCCTGCACCTTCATTTACTTCTCACATTGACCATTACAAAAGTATACTGAACTAAAAATATTTTTATAATCAATTACTCTCAAATTACTTTCTAATGCATAGAACGTGTCATTGTAATGGCCAGGCTCATATTTGTGGTTCTGGTTACATGTAAGCTAAAAATACAGTGGGTTAAGTCGTAAAATTTACATAGCATCTCATGATTGGCTATTGTAAGCCTACATCACGTGATGTCCATATCAAGTGAAAATGAATTTAAAAAAAAGCTCAGATAGTGTGGCATATTTAGGTGGGGTTCACATCACATCATATTTATTAGTTAAATTTAAAAAAAGAAAAAACCTAAAAAATTAAAAAAACCAATTTTTTATTTAAATTGCCATGGTTAAAGGCGATTTGTATTATCATTACATATAAAAATAGGCACAGGGTTTTGCGCGGATTTAAACGGCAAAATGCGCGGGCACCGTATTTTGACATGCGCGAAAATGCGTTATTTTTAAGTCAAAAAATCGCAAAATGCGTTTCCTAATGTTTGCCCTACTAGTCCACCAGGAACACGAAAAAGTCTTTGCAAAAACCATGCTAAAACTTGACAAAGTAGCCTTTGCATACATCCCTTTGCCATGCATCCCGAGAATTAATTACTTTTCGTACATGAAATCCCAGTGGGGAATCCCGCCCCCGGTCTCGGATGACGTGACGGGTTTTCCACGCTTGCCCCTGATGTCCACTGTGGAAGTTGTTGTATTCATCTTATTCCGCATTACTACCGCAGCTGAAGTCGAATTGTTTTTAATTCCGAAGAGATTGTCCCATGGATAAACCAATTATGAACAAAGACCCAATACCTCAGCGTTGATAGCTTTGATAGCATGCATTAATATTGTTTAATGCACCGAGGTAGGGTTCTACGCTAGGATTTATAAAATACATTTGACTACATTTTGCATTATTGGAAGCTTGGGGAGTCATCAATTTTCGCCGCCGTTTGCATAATAATGATTAAAATCAGTTTGTGTTGTTTATTGGGCAAAATTAACATTAAAAAATTGTGTTTTTTTTTTACAAAATCGTGAAATGGGTGAAAATTTGCGATTGGACCCTAACAAAATCGGGATAGACCCAAAAATTCATGATTTTTGCGCGTTTTGCCTTTGTTGGTCTGCCTAATATAAAAAAAAAAACATTTTGGCTTACGTTCATCTCAGATGTGAATTTAATACTCTGGTATACAATTAGATGCCAAAACCTGCTTTAAAAGTATAACAAAAATGTATATAATGTCCATTTTCTATTGTAATAATATATAAAAGGTTACTTTAAAGGAGGCTGTGTTGACTTGTCTTGAATGGCTCATATTATAGGCTACTGGATCATTGATGCTCTGGTTAAGAGAGGCCCCCATTTACAAACACAGTTGTTGTTGGTAATTGTTTAGTAGACTAACTATACCTGCAATGGTAATGCACAAGTGCGTTATTTTCATAAAATAAACGATTTAGTAATTAGAATTCCGGATCCTCCATGGTAATGGTGTAATTTAACGGCGGGAACTGGAAATGCCAAACTTTCTGTCCGTCCATTGTGGAAATAGTGCCAGCTCACGAAAAGGAATTGACCTCTAACTTGAATTTCTGAACTACGGATTAACTAACCACCGGATGAGGAGACAAGTACATATTATCTGAATTAAACAATCTTACTTCTTTTTGCTGATACATAGACATGTTCGAGCTTAACCATCAAAGGGATGTTTAATAGCCAGTTACCAATGAAACTTTGCAAAAATCTCATTTTTTGGGGGGAAAATGGGGTGCTCTTCAAAAAATGTTGCGGTTTCGCTTCTGTGGCTAACCCGCCTTCTGTTGGTCTCCATTGAGATGTGGTTTAATGATTTTGGGTTTATTATGCAACATGAAGTAAATTGGTCTTGCAAGATTCATAGTTTAAAATCTGGTAGGTTACAGATTATTTTAAAATGTAATGGCCTAAAAAGTGAGTTAATCCTGTTTGTCAATCTAACAATACAAATTGCACTGGCAAACATTTTGTGAGGTGAGCCACTTCGTGCAAAAGTTTGGGGCAAAATTACTTATAGCTGGTATCTATTCCAACTCAAAAATTCCTATTGTTGAAATCGGGAAGAGTACACTAATCTATATATTGGATTTGCCAATGCACTATGACATAAACGAAATGCATAGGCACTTCGATTCGGTGCAGGCGTGGCTGCAAGCAGAGGATTTATTGAAGTTTTGGCATTTTCATTTGAATCTTGACAAACCAAATAATGCCTACGAAAGTTGTATCTCTCCTGAAATGAATGGTGGACTTTTGGGAAGGGGTGGAGTATTAATTGGGCGTATTCACATGATACTTATTAATAGTTCATAGAAAAATCTAGTGAATCAAAAAAAATGTGGAAGGATTAAAGATGATCTGACCTTAATGCAAGCACTATATCATAGATTTGTTGTGTTTTTATAAAAAATTTTTTTTTTTAATATTTAGTTTTGTTGAAAAAAAATGAAAGAAATCGTTTAAAAATAAGCCAGATATGACCATTTGTGTAAACACACCCCTTTCTTCGCCATTCCTATGGGAATTACACACATAAACTTGTTTTGTGATAATGTATCATATCAATATCATGATGGCTTTGTCAACTTAATGCTTGTTAGATTTTTCTTGATTATTTCAAACTCAGGATTAATCAAGGAATTTAGTTATACCAAGTGCCAAGATATGACGATCCAAACACCAATTCAACCTATTGCAGAGCACGAAAACAAGATCTTTCCCATTGTTCAGGATATTGCAAAGAGTAGGAGTAGTAGTGGATGGGTCTGTAGAATTAGTGAGAGAAACAGCTGCTAAAAAAAGTGATTCTTCGTTCATTTGTGTGTTGCAGTTGTTTGAATCTGAACGAATAGAGCCTCAACACTTACTACAATATACACTTATGCTTGAGGTAGTTCGATCTTGCAGTGTGTTGCGTCAGGCGCTTATATTGTTACAATGATGCCAAATAAGTAATTTTGTTAAGGTTTTTTTAAGATTTCAACATTAGCCATTCACTATAGTACATAGTAAAGGTTCAATGTCTTGGGGGAGGGGGTTAAGCAAGATGCCCTTTGACTGCTTATTTGTCAAGAATTTGTAATTCGAGAGGTTCCAAAAAAAAAATTTCAAAATTAAAACACAACAAAATGAAAAAAAAAAATGCATTTGGGGTGGAGGCTTTATTGAGGATTTTGTTGGTGTAAGTGGGTCAACCAAATATGCTTTGTCCGTGAAATGGCGTGCTTATGAAGCTTTACCTAGCTTCAATTAAAATTCTGCTTAAAAATAGCACCCCGGGGTGGGGGCAAAAAGCTCTCGGTTGGGAAAAAAGAAGAAAAATCTTGTAAAAATGTGTATTTTGAGTCTCCAAAAAATAAAACCCTGTGTTAAGAGCAACTTTTGTCTTTTAAGATACAAAAAATATTTTCCAATGCTGTGATATTATTAAAAAAATGCTTTTAAGCTGCCTTGTAAAAGGAACCAGACGAAGATTATGCTGTCATATTGCATATTTATAAACCAAAATATTAATAAGTGATAGTTAGAGTTACCCGAGCCCAATGTATAAGTCTGCAATTGACCAAATCCTGTCTATGTTATCCCTAGTGGGTTGTATCAATTTTTCAATAGCGGATGGCACATCTCAAAAGACGGGGACTGAATGCTTGGACTAAGCTACTCCTTAGAAGATCTAGCATGGCATTTCATACACTAGGGACATGTAGCTTTCAAAAAGTATTGCTAGAATTTGTCCCCTTCTTAGGTGGTAGTGAACACCCATTGTTGGCTCTCTGGCCTAAGGACTAGGCAGGCTGCAGCGGGTGCGGTCGCACGGTCGCATCCTACAAAATTCCTCAAAAGGTTCACTTTTTGCTGTTTTTTTTAACGTCTAAAATGTTAGAGAAAAATTATGACAAGCAGTACCACTTTTGGGTGATGAGATGTTCAAAAAGTAAAAAAAAAAAAAAGAATAATCCCCCCCCCCCAATCAGTGGCGTATAAGCCTGCAGGATTTTGGAGCCTAAATGTGCCGACAAAAAATATTTTGCCTTGTTCCGCTCGCCGTTTGACCTGATGTTTTTGTTTGATTCACTAGAAATGGTTAAAATTTTTAAAAGTTAGAGGGGGAGTGGGAGGGGGGGGGGGGGAGTAGAGTAACCACGGCCAACGTCAACTAGTCCATGCCGAGGTTACTCGCTAAACTGCCGGTGTCGCAGGTATGAGGTAACCTGGAAATGAAATTAAATGGCATTCGTGATCCACAAACTCGTCCCCCGACTTACCTAAAGAATGTTGAGATTTTTAGATCATCTTGAACCGTTTAGCCTTAGTAATCCATGTGTACCTCTCCTAATTCTTAACATGCAAAGTCGGTCGTATCTGAAATGTGCGTAGCAGCCCCGAAGGTTCCGAGGGGGCAATTTCCCGGTAGGCCTATATGTAACAATTGTCCCGATCACAAGAAATTGTCCCGATCACCAGCAAAATTTCCCCGGTCGCAGGGCAAAAGATGCCGAAAGGGGCTGATTTAACATGAATATACCTGTTTTAATTGTCCCGATTTCCCCTCCATTCTTTTTCAGATGGGCATCCGCTCAGTCCACTGCCCCCCCCCCTTTTTTTCCCCTTGTGGCTACGCCACTGTAATCTGTAGAGAAAATTCGCGATTTGGTATTTTCTGTCCGTAAACGGACAAATTACAGCACAGTTGGCCTATGTGACCTGTGGAAATAGCAACGGTGCTTATAACACAAAACCGCAAGATCGGAATCCACTAAATTTGGTGAATAAGCGTTAAGCGTTTCTCAAGGATATCTAAGTTAAACGCAGTGGGAAGTAAGTAGCAGAAAGGTGCTAAATAGGGGATCAAGGGAAAGCACGCAATAGCAAGGGGATGGAGGCGGTACACATCGGATGACTGTAACATAGATATGGTTTTCTAGGACTGCTGACAGGCGAGGAAACATCTCAACACTAGTTTTCACGTGGGGGCGTGGGCGAAAATGATGTTTGTGTGTCTGCTGCTTGAATGCAGGGGTGTAGGTATTTCTGCAGCTCCACAATCTCTTGGGAATGGTCCCCAAATCATGTTCCCAAAAACGTAAACGGTCGAAAATTCAGTTCAGACTTTCGCAAAATAATTGTTAAATGTTTCGCGCCGCAGCTGATACCAAAACCATATTAAGTAGGCCTATTCCCAATAAATCAATGAGCCCGATTTCCGGTTTTTAATTTTAGTTGGCATAAAAAATTTAAAAATGTTTTGTTTATTTTAAAGTGAATAAACAATAAAAGACATAAAATAATAAATAAAAATGAAAAAGCCCCTAAGCAATTATAGTTTCTTGCACAAATTTATGAAAAAAATTGTTTAACCTTTATACCCTAAAAATACTTCCGGTAAATCGTAAATTCGAATATGGAGGGTTTTTTTAAAATCTTTTTCATAGAACTAATGTTAATATGCTTTTATTTGCAAAAACAACACCACTGCACATAAAAAATTGTTTGGAAAAAAATGATAAACAAAAATAGCATCAGAGTTGGAAAGATTAGGCCGCATAAAAGATGGAAAGATTAGGCCGCATACAAATATCAGATTCCCTGCTCACTTTTTGCGATAAGGTAAAACTTTTTATTTTATTTTTTAGATTTAAACGAGAGATTCACATATCAGGTGTCCCCAAAGAAATCGAAAGTACTGATTTTTTGGCCCTGATGTACAGCTTTCCATCAAAAAATCCCCATCTTGAAAGGGATTAGGGGGGCCATGGCGTCATTTTCATTGCAATCACAGCACACCATGCTTTCTTTGAATACAAGCAAGTGTTATACCAAAATGTTCGGTATGATGAGCCATTTTCAAATACGGTTGTCTCGGATCATATCGACCTCCGGGAGGCTAATTAGCAGGGGTCAATGGTCAAGGCCCAAGAATAAATCAGAAATTCAAAAAAGACAATTTTCCCCCCATTTATCTCAAAATAGAAAGTTATTTGAACATATAGTTTGTTTCTTTAACAATTAGGCCTACGATGGCCAGGATCTGTGAACCTATGAGGAGCGTTACCAAAATTACATTCCGTGTTTGGCCATGGCACCGTGTTCAAACTTCTCTCGCCATTTTTTGCTGGCTGGTTGGCATACAAAAATCAATGTATCAAAAACTAAAGGGTTCACTACAAATCCTCTCATACGATCATGTATGTTCACTAAACTAGTTTTGTGCCAATTTGAAGTCAAAGGTCAAATCTTTTTGAGATAAGTGGGGTGGGGCAAGTTTGCAACCTTTGAAAATGGGCAAAAAAAGATATAGGCCAATAAAGGCCAAAGCGTTGATTGTTAATTAGATCATTATTAAATAATACTTATTGCAAGTTTGTTTTTTAATTTCAACTTTATCAATTCATTTTAATTAAAAACCATTATTTTTTTTAAATGGTCACTTTTACCCCAAAATTAATTTATTTTTTGTAATTCTCTTAAATATTACGGCTTGAAAAACAATGAAAAACAAAGTATATAGCTGGTTGAAAAACATCGCCACATAAGAAATCGCTTTCTCACTGTATGCTGTCACTCCTGACAACCATAACATTTGAACGAAATGTCCGAATTTTACCAATACAAAGTAAGATACTCCAGAAAGTTGTGAGAATTCAGAAACTTTCAAAATACAATGTGTCTCTTAAAAGCAAACTGACACCATGTCCTGAGAATTTTCTTGGTACAAAAAATTGTGAAATTCTAATTTTAATAATAATAACAAAGCTTGATCTAGCGCCTAATGCAAAGGCCTCTATGCGCTTCACATAGAAAGAGGCAAATATACAAAATTCAATACGAGAAATACCAAAAACTAGATACAATTTACTTTTAAAAACAACAAAATGATATACATAAATTATACACAATTTCAAAACTTTAATTAGTAGAAATCAAACATATATATATATTGTGACCAAAATGAAGAGAAAGACAACCCCAGTGTGCCTCCCATACTAAGAACATATGGGATACCCTGCATCGTCAGCTGTGAGGATCTGTGTGTATGTACCCACACAGCGACATCGGTTCAGTCTTTTTGGTTTTGAATTGATCTTTCCTGATTCGGAGGCTCTAACCCACTAAACTGATGAAACACTCTCCTAGGCAACCGGATTGGATGAAGGTAGAGCATAAAAAAAGAAAGGAAAAAAAACTCAAGATTATAATTAGTGATTGGACTGCATCAGAACTAGTACGTACAGGAGCCAAAAATGTTGTGTAATAGGAATGTCTTCAGGCGTGACTTGAAAATAGTTGCTGACTGAGCTAAGCGGATACTGTTAGGGAGTTTATTCCACAAATGTGCTCCTGCGTAAGCAAAGGATCTATCACCATAGAACTTTGTTGAGAGTTGGCTGCTTTAACTCAGCTGGGAGCAAGAAGATGACTCAAGGTTCTCGGTGGTGAATAACATGCTGGATGAGCTCAGAGATATAAGGAGGTGACATGCTGTGGATGGCCGTATAGGTGAGAAGTAGAATCTTAAAAACAGCCCTCTGTTTAAATGGGGTGGAAGCCAAGTCTTGGTAGAGAGCTGGTGTGATATGGTCTCGTCTGACGGATTTTAAGGACTAGACGGGCAGCTGCATTTTGAACTCGCTGAACCTTGGTCAATTCTCGTTCTGGAAGGCCATAAAGCAAGGAATTGCAGGAATCCAGCCTAGATGTAACAAAGCCGTGGACAATCTGATGGTAGTTTTCATCAACTTGAAGGTACTGTCAAACTGCCCAATTTCCTTATGGAGAGCCAAGCAGCTTTGAATAAACTGTTAACATGATTGATCATCTCAGTGAGAGTCACAATGACACAAGTTCCGTGCTTCAGCTGACGGATGTATAACAGAATTGCCAATGATCAAAGTTGACTGAGACGTTGCTAGCCGATCTGGCAAAATGAGAGCGAAAGTATCATCTCCGTCTCTTGGTATTTAAAATCAGCTTGTTGGATTTACACCAGGTCTGATGTATGCAATGCATGTTTCAATCTTGTTTATGGCTTGACTTCACGATCCGAGGGTGGAAAGTCAGGTAGAGCTGGTGTCATCCAGCGTAAACAACAAATGAAGTACCGTGGGCAGTGGTGATATCTGTAGTGGGGCAATGAACAAGATGAAGTCAATCGGTCCAGTAACCGCGCCCTGTGGGACTCCACAACCGCCACAGGATCTGACAAAGCAACTCTGACTGATATAGATTGAGTTCGGCCATCTAGGTATGACGAGAACCATCTTAATGCTTTTCCAGTAATCCCATACCGTTCAGGTAGATGGGTTAGGAGCTGTTTGCAGAGGCGGGACGGGAGTCAATCCGGCCGTGGACAAATTGGGCTTGACCGGCCCATGAGCCATATCAAAATCATAGGAACCATAAATTTATGTAATATAAACGAGCAAGCAAAAATCAAATACTAGGCCTACAATAAACTCATTAATTGGCATTCACAAGCTTAAATTTGCCCAGGGGGCCAACGCCATTCTTCGAGGTAACGCGTTACTGTAGTACGGCGTAAAGACACCATTTCAGTCTCGTTGTCCCCAAAGGCCCTATATTTTTTGAAAATTTACCCACGGTACAATAGACTCCTATGTGTTTCGAGAAAATCGGGTTTGAAAATCTTCACCCAACAAACCTCTTTTTTTTTTTAATTTCCCAAAATTTCACCATCGATCCCACTTGGGGAAAATTTAGCAAGTTATCCGAGCAATTTGGTTGTCTATCACCCAACCGGTTATTTTGCTCATCCTCTGTCACAATGCTAATGGGTTGGAAGCGCCAGCCTTATACGTGCGATACATTTCAGATGTGGGTCCAGTCCTCTCCCAGTTTTAACTTCTCGTCTACATGAGCCATTCTTGTAACAAAACTCCGGAAAGGGGGTGGTTACAATCCCCTGCAATATTTCATGCCACAAACATCATATTTTGTTACCCAGAAGAGGGGTTTTTTTTTTTTCTTTCCATGGTATCAAAATAAGTACCACATTCGCATATGATGTCACTATACTTATAAGTAGGAAAGTATGAAAATACTGGCTATGGGGGGAAAATTGATATTCCCCATTTTTCTGGAATCAAAACGTATTTAGCACTAAATACGCTGAGTATATAAAACTGTATTATCCATCAACGTAGAGTAAAAAAAGCATGAAAATCGGGATTCCTAACTTTTTGGGGGAGAAAAATCAACTTCCCCTGTCTATTGAATTTGACAGTTTTGCTAACACGCGAAATTTGTCATCATTCTGACGTAATGCTAGGCATGTTGGTTCTCATTTTGGTATCACTGATGGAAAGATGAGGACCACAGCTATCCATGGTATCAAAAAATCAAGTGATCAGTGTGATATTCCTATGCCGTACGAGGTATGTTGGTACTTCTCTCACGAAGAGGGTGGTTGAGGCTGGGGGGGTGGGGTCACCCGGGTACTTGGGATCACCTGATACCTTAACCTATACATCGATGATGTTTGTTTTGACTTGAAAAGGAACGTAAAATGTGAATTGACAATTTTACATGAAATAATTTGGTACTGGAAAGGGGGATTGTTATAGCAAGACGAGGAAAAAAATTAAGGGGTATTAGTACCACTATAAATTCGGTAGACGAGGGTAAACTCATTATACGTTAACTGCATTACAAGGACAATGCTCCATTTTATTTTAAATTTTGAGGTCACAATAGAGTCAAAATCGCTCTAGCCGTTTGGCTGTTATAAGCAACAAAGTGTATCAAAATGGTCCATATAATCTGAATTTTAGATGATTTCAATTGGCTTATGCATGTTTGTTTCTGGTGCTTCGACTGTAATTTTCTAAAAGCCCGATTTTTTGTCTATACCGGGCCCGGGCCAACTCTCGACGGACCTGATTAGATGGTGCACAATGACGTACAGACTGATGAAGAAGCACAAGATATGACGGAGATCATGCTTGTTACCATCACATTGAGATTGTATGCGCGTTCCTGGGCCACAAGAATTGCATGATGGTACGGATATTTGTTGAAGTTATTTGAGAGGATTCCCGTACAGGACCCCTTGTTTAGGCTATCATCTCACAGAGCTTCGAATTAGATAATAAAGATAACTAGGCGGTTCACGTGTTTCGCGATCACCCCTTGCGTTTCGCGATCACTGGCTTGAATGACCCGACATCAACAATTGACCTCACCCACAAAGTTTCATCCATACACCGTTCGTTTACCCCATTTGATTCTTTTGACAGTGAATGACCTTGATGACCTTTTGATCCACTCTAACCAATACAAACCGGTCTTAGTTCGGTCAAGGGGCACCATCCACCCACCAAGTTTCAGGAACGTGCGACCTCGGTCTCCGAGAAATAGACGCGGTTAGACGGACACACGACAGACCACCGGTATTAATAATATATAGAATAGTTCAAATCCAAGTGGTTATACCATGCTATACAGGGCCAATGTTGTAACCGTCTTTAGATATCGATGAAAGTACAGGCAAAAATCGTAAATGCTTGAGCTTCTTCTTTATACCCATTATTGAAGTTTTCTAGCGTCGTTGGCTCCAAGGAGTTGCTACCGGCCAACACTTAATTTACTTGACCACGGCTCCGCCTGAAAAAAAAAGCAGCTTGAAAGCTGAAATGTTATAAGGTTAATAAAACTTTATTGTTTTTTATCATTCTTTTTTCTTTCTTACTTCTTTTTTCATTGATCGCGCCCCAAAGTGGCCCAATTCCAACGGCCCATAGCAAAATTCCAAACACGGTCTATGGTCAGTCCGCCATGGATGTTTGTGGTCTATGGTCTCGAAGGCGGCGCTGAAGTTCAGTAACACTAGTACAGCCTCTTTTTTGTTTGGCAAGGAGCAGTCAAGAGGTCATTCTGCACCCGTAACAAAACTGTCTCAGTACTGTGATATGCCGGTTATGCCGACTGCATCGGAGAGGAGTCATTATCGATGAGGTAAGTCTGCCACTGATTCACTTGATACTCTTTCAATCACCTTTCCGAAGAGAAATGGCAGCAGCTTAGATATAGGGCGATAAGTTGAGAGGATGTTGGTGTCCAAGCCAGATTTCTTTCCAGCGGGATGACAGATGCACATGCTTGAGAGCTTGGGGAAATACTCCCGAAGACAAGGAAGAGGTGGCAATCCTTGTTCTGGCTGGGCAACAGTTCATCTAGGACATAAGTTAGAGACAAGCTGGTAAAGGGTCTAAGGGGCAGGACTTGATCGATGATGATTTGATGGATTCAAGACCTCCTCTTCAGACACGGTAGAAAAGTAGCTGAAGGTGTTTTGGCATGACTCTGTTAGTTCAATGGAACATATAGAGGCAGTAGTAGTATCATGAGACTGTTACGCAGCTTCTTTGATCTTCCTGTAGAAAAATTCTGCCAAAACTGTCAGCAAGATCCTTTGGACATCTATGGGTCATGTGGGTTGTTCACTCTGGAGAGTTAATAATGACTACCCGTAAAACGTGCCCTTGATCACATGTAGTAATCTGGTTGTGATGATACTCCGTCTTGGCTTAGAAAGTAGAGCGTTGTTTAGAGCACTGATCTTTGTAGGCCTCTTTGGATAATGTGAGCCCAGAGTCTGTAAAACTCTGCGCTCCAGCCGACGCGTTCATTCTTCCTAGACGAAGAAATTGTGTACCAAGGTGCATGAGACGCAGAAAACTACAGATCGGTTACGGAGTGGTTACGAGTGGAGGCATTGTTCATCAAGTGTCTTAGATAAGATGTTATTATATTCATTAAACTATAGAGAAATCCACACTCAGCATCGAAGGCAAAAAAGAAGTGCAGATGGATATCAGAGCCGAAAGATGTCTCTTTTTATGTTGCGAATTTTCCGAGTCTGCAGGTTTTTAATGCACGGCTTCAGGTCGGTGATTTGATGAAGCACTTGACAGCTTAGGGGTCGACGGCAAGTTGACATTGAGTTGAAATTATGGCTCACAAACATCCAAGTTATTGTGATCTAGAGGTGGTCCCGATGGAGTTGGGCCAACCCAAAATATAGTTGTTTCAAGTCAAAGCAGATCTAGAATATTGAGAAGGATTGAGCCTCACGGGTCATCAGCAAAGTCAACATGTTACATTTAAGTCTCCAGTAAGGAGCAAATGGCCATACCAACTGTCAACGTAGCAAGAAAGGAGAGAGAATTCATCTAGAAAACATTGATGAGGTGAATTAGTTTATTGTCAGACTTGAGTTTGTAGATTAGAAAAAGTTGGAAGGAGGGTAGAAGGTGATGATATTGTGATTAGTCATCTATTCCATGGGTAGTTTAAACTCGCAGGTCTCGTTTATCCTACATAAAGACCATCCCTAACGAGAATAGCTAGTTACCCTACGCCCTCTTCTATGATGGCGGTAAATGTTGAAGCTTATAATTAGGTAAAGTATTTTGGATATCGGCAATGGCTACCATCATCTCTGCTAGCAGGCAGCCAAGATCGGGTTGATGGCAAAGAATCAACTGATGGCTGATGACGAAATCACACAATGCCATACAGCTGATTTGTTTTGTGCCTTGAAGACCTGGCATTCCAGTAGCAAAGCGTACTTTCATTTTGGTTAAGATTTTAACTATTTGTCCATTATATTAGTTACTTTTATTTATTGTGGACCCTGATTCGGAAACTGTGGATTTCTGATGCAAGTACTCGTAGCAATCCTACGTTTTTGTGCTTGCCACCACGGCTTCACGGAAATGAAAGCAAACCTGGTAGCAAATTGATGTATACAACAAAGAATAAAAATATTACAAGCAATTCAACAAGCAATTTAGTGATATTATACTAGGATGAAAAACGATAGCAGGGTACTGCAGTTGTGGACAGGCGCAAAAATGACTCTAAATGTGAAATTAAAAACAAATTGTGCACAAGTTTAGTTCACCAAGGCCAATGGTATCTAGGGGTTAGGTGAGATATCTGCTGAACCAGGAATTGGTCCACCCTGCAAGGAAAGGTTTGTGGAAGTCACGTTCAGATAATTCACGGACCACAAGAGCGGTATATGGCTGATGACATGGCTGATAGTCTGGCGTAACCAGACCTTTGCCAAATGCGGGGGGGGGGCAGAGGGGGCCGAGGAAATTTTCTGAGGGGGCAAATTTAGGTCCTTCTCCACACTGGCAAAACGGTCAGTTCATTGGGGGGGGGGGGCTGCGGGCGTGGGGGGGGTCAGATCTGAGCAGGGGGGCTTTGCGCCCCCATGCCCCCCCCCCCGCTGGTTAAGCCACTCAATTAAATCTTACACCACTTATCAAGTTATAAATTACATATTTAAAGTACATATAAAAAATAAATCGCAAGGATGATGGAAGTACACCAAGCACAACAAACAATAGGAGCAAATACGAAAAAAACTATGTTTCTACATTGAAATCTAAGTTAAAATCAAAATTCACCTTTTCCCCTCTCTTTAAGACATTAGCCAAATACAAGGTAAGAAGTTTACTGCTGAGTATCTAATCTATATGAAATTATCATTATGACACAATATTTGGGTGCCCAAAATCTCTCGTTGCACTGAAATTTAAGGGTTGATAAGACTAATTATCATGATTATGCAGTCACTTTCATGGAATTTTATTGGAGCTCCCAGGGGGTATATTACTCGGATTAAAAAACCCACCAATCAATTGTCTGATGCTGTGGGAGTAAATATCAATTTTTTTTTTAGCAAACGGCCACCTATTTTGTGTCATAAAAATCATAACTAAATAAAGAAATAAAAAAAACCGCCCTCCTCCTCACTTTCAACAGCCAGGTGTATCATGTACGAGAAATTATAAATGAGCCAAAATAGTTTGAGGATCGGGTATTTTTATTTCAAATTATCTGGAAGAAGAAGATCTATCTTTGTAGAGAAAAGATGATTTAGGCCAAGATTTGCTAAAGAGTTCGGGTGATTTTTTTTTTCTTTCGTAAAATGATTCCACTGATTTCTATTTTTTTAATTATATTATATTTTAGGCTAGCAGGAATTTAATACGTTATTCCCTCCAACACTTTCACTGGCTTTGTCATGCATGTGCTATAAATAGCCCGCGGCGGGTACCCACGGTGAAACGGCGTAAAAGTGCGGTTGGCGCGGGGCAGGCAAAATTTAAGGGAGTCCAGTTTCATATAAAAAAAATATAAATCGCTTTGATACACTTCCGGGTTTCTGTTGTTCACATCGACAACAAAAGTTGATTTATCCTTTTAAAAAACCCAACCGTGTTGCCAATAATGAAGCTAATTGTCATTCTTTGGCCTTGTTCATTGAATTAGTTAACTAATCTTGGCTACTTTTAAACTGTGAAAATTTTTAAGTGAGTGAAATTGTGGGATACTTCAACCAACTAATTTGGGAATTCATAGTGATTATTTTTCCAGAAAAACACTTGGTCAACAATTAACAAGACTCGCATTTGCTGAGCTCGTTGGTTGGGATAGGGCCAACACATAATCATGTCATCACAAACCGGCAGCGAAACAAGTCACGCCGATGAAATAATAGGAAACAAAAGAAAAGGCGGACTTCTGTCAGACAATTGGATTTCCTCTCAAAGTCAGTTAACAATGATTAGGGAAGACGGCCAACCAAATTTCCAAACAGTTTGAGCAAAGACCGGGTTTACGGTACGGTGAGTAACGGGCCAGTCAGTCCCAACGCGCGCGGGAAATACGATCAATATGAATACGAAATAATACCACCACACGTCCCAAAATGTCAGAGAACTGATGATTCAGCGATAGATATGGAGCTTTCGCAGCTCTCCAATGTACCTGAAGAACCAGAACCTGAAGAGAGGGATAAACTGATGTCTCTAGACGAAATAGAAATCGAAGTCCCTGTTCCAAAAGAGTTAGAAATGCCAAGAACTCCGCAAATTCCAAGGAAATCATTCGCCGATATCAGGGATCTTCCCGCGTCAACTTCCACTCCGGCACCGGTAAAACATTCGGAGGAAGACGATAATTCTAAGCCGTCATCACTGCAGAAAAATGTAAATGGGACTACGGAAATCAACCTCAATTCCCCGGACACAAACTCTGATGATTCTAAAGAACATCCTTGCGATGATTGTGAAGAGGTTTCACCCAAAACAAGAGGACAATTTACCCTACTTCTTGCTGTCATAGGACTATCCGTTATTGTAGGATTTTTAGCAGGGTACTATATTCGTGAGGAGAAGTATAAACTAGCACATGAGAATGAGCCAAATGAAGTGTGTGTTGTTTCTAATGTCCCAACTAGTTTGACAAGTGAGCAACTTCAATATCAAGAACAGGCAACAGAGAGCACGTCAAAGGACCGTCTTCAAGAATATGCCAGGTAAGGCCAAGAAAAAAACAAAAACAAGGTTGTCATAGAAGACTGCGCACATTTTGTTTAAAATTTGTCTTTTATCGCATTATTTTTTTGCGGGTTAACTTATATTTTTTTTAATTTTCAGGAAAAAAATGAGAATTTGGCCAAAAAAATAGGAAAAAGTGGGCCAAAAATGCATTAAAAAAATTTGCATTAGCATTTTTCTAAAAAAACAATGCATTTCGCATTTTTCACATTTCTTCTGATACATTTTTTTTGCCTAAGTGGAAAATTTATTTCGGATATCAAATCCCATTTGTTAATATGCAAACTAGATACCAATACTTAAATATTTTGAATGTTGTTGAAGCAGCATCGGAGCGCGAGCCGAGGGGCACGAGGGTCCCCACCCCCCAAGGGCCATACGAACTCAGGGGATCAACTCTTTGAATTTCGCAAAAAGTTTATAAAAAATTTAAACAGCCTTGGTGAATACATTACATAATACAAAAAAAAATAAGCATATTTTTTTTTTTTTTTTTTAATGAAACTTATTATTTATATCGGCTTCCGAGTGGTGCAAAGAATTCTTTGTATTGTACAGTTGTGGTAAAAAGTCCCCGGATGCAATATAATATTCTTTTTCATAATTGTATCGCATCCGGGCCTTTTAGCGAGAACGCCATTATTGATCCGGGATTGGAATCATGTGTACGTTCGCCAGTTGGACTATAACACGTAAACGCAAGTTTGTTTGAGTCAGACTGATATTTAATAATAATAATAAAAATATTTTTTGTGTGTATTTGTTTCAGATAATGATACAAGAATATATTGAACTCGCTAGAAAAATATTGTATCGTCTTCGAATCGTACAATATTTTTCTAGTCGTGAATCTATTCTGTTATTCATACTCAAACCATTCAATATTATATAAGCATTTAGTTTAAAGGTGCAACAAGAGATTTTGAGGCCACCCAAATATGTGTTCATAATAGTTTCTTATACGATTAGACTCCCTTTTCTTTCCTGTATTTGGCTACAGAATTTCTAAAAGAGAGTAAAAAGGGTGATTTTGATTTGCTTATATTTCAATAAAACATAGGCTGAATTTCGTAATTTGCTCCTATACAAAATTAGATGGGGATATTTTTGATGGAAAGCTTTACATCAGGGCAAAAATCTGTACTTTTGATATTTTTAGGGACACCTGATACGTGAAATCTCTCATTGCACCTTTAAAGGCCAACTCCTGAGGATGGCGCCCTCAATTTTCTACCAAATTGGATACTAATCACTGTGTGAAATAACTGAGCTCAAATCGGTGTCCTTCATGAATAAAAAATCACAACTTTGAATGAAATTTCGGATCTGGAATTTTCGTTATCACAGTAGAAACATCCTAATTGTAGTATATACATAATGTTTACTGCATCAAAACGAAAAATCTGATTCATCTCCAGCTTTTGAATTGAGCATTTTGGGTAACTATCTTTAGGTCTAGTTGACTATTTTTAATCAATTAGTACACACACACAAAAATATATTTTGAAATACTGAGTCAGCCTTTAAATTTACCATGTTGATTTTTTAAATCACCCGCACCCAGCTGATGGTACGTACTTTGTACTCTGCATGTGACTGGGGCTACTAATGGACACATTTGAGAATGCCAAACTTTTCAAAGATGAGAACCTAACAATCAGGGGGATTACGGCTACAGTCACATTTTTAAGAGGCATTTTGTGATCCCCCGCCTCGTCCCCCCGACCTTACCTAAAAAAAGTTGAGATGATTGTTATATTATCTGAACCGTAGCCTTAGTAGTAATCCACGTGTACTTAAGTCTTACATGCAAATTCGGCGTATCTGTAAGAAATTCATCAATTTGCATTTTCTGTCTGGAAACTGACAGAAATTACAGCCACAGTGGCCTAGGGACCGTGGGCAAACAAGCATCGCCATAACACAAAACCGCAAGATCGGGATCAACTCAAACTTGTGAATGAGCTTTTCTCAAGGAGACTAGTGAACAATGATAAAACAGAAGTGCATTTAGAATCACGAAAGCACCTTTAAAATCCACTAGTAGAAATTAAATTCTCCTCAATGTAATGGGCGATGTAAAACTCAGGATCTCTCTATATAGTTCCCAATATACCACCAAATACCACATATTTGATTGTGGGTTAAAACCTTGCAACTACCAGTTAACATAGAGTTTCATAGTTATGTGTGGTATTTTTGTGGGAAAACCCCTGTATTAAAGGCATTCAGTGATTTGCTAAATCAGAAAATCGAAAAAATATCATCACAAATCAGATTTTGCATATTGTAACAAGTATAGGTATCCTAACACAGGGGTAGAATTTCGTGAATTTCGTACAGGTTCCGCGCGAGTCTAAGTGGCTAGCGCAACCTAATTTTGCGCGAGTCCATGGGCTCGCGCAAATGTGGATTTGTAGTACATTTTGCAGGAGTCCAAAATTGTCTGATTTTCTCCACAAATTGTTTTAGTTAACTAGGGCTAGGCTATACTGGGCAGGATTTACTAGATTTTAATAGACATGGGGTACATTCAAGTAAATGTAAACAATTCACAAATTAATATATAATAGGCAAATAAATTGTGGTCAAACACTTAAGGTTTTAGATAGTGAGATCCCTCCCGCACCATATTTTATAGCGTTCATTGCTACCTTACCTCGGTATTTTGATGAAATCTTATCACAATTTTTCCATACACACTAAAACAATAGCCTTTTGGCCTTTATCCAGAATGTCGGTAACAAACTCAACTGTATTCGAGATCTGCCTCCCCACTTAAAAAGGCCTTTCTTGACCGTTTTTGCTTGTTGTTTTCTCCGCCATCTTTCACGGTGGATGAGATCGAGAAAATGACTAAGAAAAATCCCGAAAAAAACGCAAATAATCAGGTATTTACGAAGCCGGTAAGCATGCAACACATAGCACTTATACACGTGGGCATGTCACACGTGCGTGGTTTGACAGCAGTAAGCATTACCTTGTGATCCGATATACACATTTTTGGTGGGCAGGAATAATATTTTTATCTCCTCAGTATCCAGTCATTTCGAACCAAATTTTTTATAATACCACCCAATTTTAAATACTAACTCTATTCATGCAGGTATTATTCACCATTTCGCCCATAATATTACATTTTTACAAGATTATTAGGTTAAAATATTAACTTTGAATGCCGGTAAATTTGGTATCCCACAGACTGGCGCGGTAACGACAAAAAGCTGAATCTTGCACTGTATTCTGGAAAATACGCACGTTTTGGCGGTGGTAACCGATCAGAGTCACCGTCAAAACGTCATCATACAAAATGATATACCAATCAATCGCATCGGTTACAAACTTAGGATTGATTGATTGATTGAATAATCGGAAGTTGTTCCTTCTTCTGAAATCGGTTGGTTCGTGTTATCGTAAATGTATTATTTTTCTGAAGTGATCATCTATACGATGGTTCCCCCCGAGTCCACTTGGACTTGCGCTGTAGTAATTTGCGTGAGTCTCCGCGTGAGTCGACTCGCGGACTCGCGTCGAAATCGAACCCCGCTAACATCCCTGCAGATGCAGCGACCAAAAACAACTAACAGGCCAAAATCGGATGTGTGTAAGTCCATAGGGCCGGTCGACCTTACGCGACAGGAATAAGGGAAGGGGAGTGCGGGCTTGGGGCGGTGGTTGTCGGTCGCAATTCTTCAGTTGGAAAAGGTAACATGAGAATCTACCGGCTTATTCTGCACTTTTACATAATAAGCTATGCCTTCCTGCAAATTTCAATATTTGAACTCTTTCGATAATCAGCTGATAGTGTCCTTTACAGTAAACTATAATAACCTCCATTAGGACAAACGGGTTGGCTCAATTTTTCAAACATTTGGCTTGTTTTTTCAAGACTGTTTGCAGGCTTCGAATTATAATTTTTAGAAGTACAGTGCACCGGTGCCTGTACTGGAACTTCAAAAACTTACATGCACATTAGGAGAGTAGTGGACCTCCCCAAAGTGGCTTATTGTAGGAGTTTAATAGTCCCCCCCTACATCCACCTCATCATACATCATGAAACTTTTATTCTACTTTCAGATTAGGCATGAGGTGAAATTGCCAATGTGGGACGAAGGGGGTTTGGGTCTTTTAGCCAAAAACATACTTTTTGGGCAAAAAATTATTTTTGAGATAGTGGTATTTTGGAATCTATATTAAAGGACCCCATCTATGTAAATAGGTTCAAACATATATTGGCAATCCCAGAAAGCTCACAAAAGGTTCTAAAGTTTGTAAAATATACAGTAAGTATGGCGATTTGGGTTGGAAAAATACGTTTTCTCCAAAATTCAGTTCCTTCAAACTGAAAAAAAAGTTGAACTTTTATTAGCATTAAAAATGTTTGGTTTTATGCTCTAAATTGAGCTAAAACATACTTGAGCACAATGGCCTTAAGATAGGTATGATGTGGAACTGCCAAATAGCCAAAGGGGCATTTGTGGGTCCTTGTAGTCAAAAACATACAGTTTTTTGGTTAAAAAAAATTATTTTTGAGATATGGATATTTTTGACATCTATATAACAGGCCCATCTATTAAGTAGGTTTCAGAATATGTTGTGTCCCAGAACTCACATAAACTCAAATTTTACAAAATAGACAGTAAGTATAGCGATATTGAGAGAAAATATACGTTTTATGGGTGTTTTTTTAAATACGTTATTAGACCCACTGATAAAATCCAAAATACATACATACATTTATTATGAATAACTATGGCTGTAACGAAGATATAACATTGTACAACGTGAATCAAAATCTGTGTAAGTAGAAGTGTTTATAGTTACCTTATATTTGTCAGTTGTTGTTGTTTCTTTGCAGTACTGTACCTTTTGTGCATGAGATTTCACCTGACTTATTTTGCCCATATTCCATGCCGCCCAGAGTTTGGCTTGCAAAAAACATGCAAGTCTTCTAAAAAACTTAAAAAGTTAATTCGGAAAGTATCTAATGCATGTTGAGACCTGGATGAGTACTTTGGTACCTAACACCCGGGCCCATAACAGGATTATTTTAGGTGGCGACTTTTTCAAAGGGGGACTTCCCCAAAATTTACCTCCTCAAAAAGGGGGGGGAGGGAAAATTAAAAAAATTAAAAATATTTTTACCAAAATTTGAAACTCTTTGGGGAAAAACTAAATCTTAATTTTGGGGCAAAACCCCTCAATTCTCGCTCCGCTTGCAAAAGCTTTTTTTTTCCGTTTTGAGGCTCTTTTTAGGGTTGTGCCTTGTCATTGTCTTTTTCATAGTTTCGTACTTGTTTTGTCATATTGTGTCTTTCAAAGATTAATTTTGTTTGAAAATACATCATCATGTTGGGCAATGCTTGCAAATCAACTTTTACTAGTTAGAAACTTGCTCATTTAATTAATATACTGAGAAGGAGCATCATTTCATGCAAAGATCCTTCCAGCAAGGTTGACTCTTGCTCTTAAAAGGAGTTCGAAGATGATTTCATTTATCCTGAAATGCACCTTTTTTAGAAGATTTTCATTCTAAATTAAAAAATTGATAAATTGTAATTTTTTGAGATGTATGGCAGTGGTGTTATGTCCGATAATGGCATTTTCTTTTTCTGAAATCCAGTTTAAAAAACTGCCATATTAGATATAATCATAGACTCCCTGATTTAAGGGTATAGGAACCCAATCACAGACCAGCCGAATACATAAAAATGCATCAAAATTGTGGCTCATTTTAAACACACTTCATTTATTTTTGACTTACTAAGAAAATGTTCACAAAATGCCTCATGATAGAAGAGATAGAAAATTTCAATTACAAAAAAATAAAAGTGTTTTATTTTTTTTATTTTTAACTAATATTTGTACAGTCAAATCTGGTTTGCAACTGTTTTGGCCCGATATGAACCAACGAACTTAATCACAGTTTGTATACATTTTATTTCTCATGTAATATACAATCATCATAATTAATATTTTTCTCGTTACTCAACTCTTAGTGAGGATGTATGTAACATCGTATAAAATACCATCTCTTACCATATCTTTAACAAAAGATTTCACATACCTGGTCGAAGGGGGGGGGTGTCACTGTCCATTGACAAGTGGATATCATCAAACAAAAGAAACATGTAAAAAGGGAATTTTTTCAAGATTGTGGCAGCAATACACACTTTTTTATCGTATTCGGTCATTTATTTATGTGCAATAGTCACATCCTCGCAGAAACACATTTCATAAAAAGCAATGTCCCAAGTACCACGAACTAGATTTAGGCATTTGTCCAAGTCTTGCCAATACTTGTTAGCGTGGTAGAATTTACACTTGCCTAATATGGACATTTTTGAAAAGGAACTTATGTTTTACTTTCAAGTACCTTTCATAAACATGAGTTTGAGAAAAACACAAATTTCCAGTCAATAATCGCCTATACTTACTTTGTATTTGTTAACTCTAAAAAGCTTATTTTGAAGTTCTAAGGCCAATGATCTATTTTAAAATTTATTAACAAGAAAGCATGTTACCATTATCTCAGACCAAAATTGATGTTTTTACTTTAAATGGCCGGCCAAATACTGAATGTATTGCAAGTATTTATAGCTAAATTTCGAACATAAACATGAATGGTTTGGATGCTTCAAGCTTAAAGTTAGCTCTTATTCACGTTTTTTGGAAGCATAATTTGAGAAAAATTCACATTTTCGCTCAATAGTTCCTATACTTACTATATATTTTGGCAACTTAAGAGCTTTTTGTGAGCTTCTGGAGACCAATAGAGTTCTGAAACTACTTACATAGATGGGGCATTTTTATGAATATTCCAAAATACATTTATCTCAAAAATAATTTTACCCCCCAAAGTATGTTTTTGACGAAAATGACCCAAAATTCACCTTTGGCTCATATTAGCATTTCCACATCATCTAATATGGATCCAATGGTGCTCACTTCTTTTCAGCTCACGTTACAACATTAAACACAGTCGTTTCATGCTAACTAAAATTTAACTTTTTTCAGGTGTAAGAAACATCAATTTGAGAAAAACGTGTAATTTTCAGCCATATCGCCTATACTTACTGTAGATTTTGTAAACGTTAGAAGCTTATTGTGCGCTTTTGGGACACAAATAGTTCTGAAACCTTCTTACATAGATGGGGCATGTTTTATAGATGTCAAAAATATCAATATCTCCAAGAATCATTTTTTACCCAAAATTTATGTTTTTGACTAATGACCCAAAAATCACCATTGGCTCATATTGGTAGTACCACAATCATACCTAATCTGAATGTCAATGGAGATCAAGGGTTTTACAAAATTTTTTTTTTTTCAGCTCAATTTAGAGCATAAACCATGGTCTACGTTTGAGGTGGGCTAAGCTAAAGTTTTAACTATTTTTCAGGTGTTAGAACATGAATTTGAGAAAACGTATATTTTTACCCATATCGCCTATCCTTACTGTAATATTTTTGTAACTTTGTAGAAGCTTATTGGGTGCCTTTTGGGACACAATATAGTTCTGAAACCTACTACCTAGATGGGGCATGTTATATAATTGATCAAAATACCAATATCTCAAAATCATTTTTTTGTCCCAAAAATGTATGTTTTTTGCTAAATGCCCCAAAAACCACCTTCGGCCCACATTGGCATTTCACATCATGCCTAATCTAAGTAGAAATAATAAGATTTCCATAATGTATGATGTAGGTGTATGTGAGGGTGGGCATTAAATCGACTCTACTAAATGGTTGATGCTGCTCTGCACCTAAATGTAAAAGTTAACATGCAAACAGGCTTATGAAAATCTGGATTGGTGCACTGCTAACCTGTATTCATATCAGACTCTGGTATGTTTAAAATCTTGACAGTTGGCTCAAATTTTATCATTTCAGCATTCAATGACGTTCTATGAAATAAGATCAAATTGCATATTTTATGATTACAAGTTTAAATTACATGCACAAATTGCATGCAGGGGATATTACAAAAGTTACATGCACTGAGAGAAAGTTACATGCACCTGTGCATGTGTGCACCTGGGTAATTCGAAACCTGTGTTTGTCCTTAATGGTCCATTGTCCAGGAAACTAGGATTCCCATTATATGATTGAGGAAGTTGTAATTGTTTTTGCAACAAGACTACAGTCCTAGGGAATTTATAGCTGTTTTTTTGCAGGGTGTCTGTTTAAACAGAAAAACTTAAAAAGGAAGAGATGAGTGCCCAGGCTTTTGGAAGTTTAACATCTTGCTATAAAGAATAAACATGTTTAAATGGTGTTAAAAAGTGACAAATAGGCACCAGAGTTAAAAAAAAGTCACCCCCCAAATAAATTAACTAATATGGAAACAGATAAGAGGAAATCACTGGTGAGTTCTGAAGGTCACAAATTTAGTCTTTTGATAACACTAAAAAATGTACCATGGCAGGGTGTTCCCGAGTTAACTATGGTGTATCCGCAACCCTATATTAACAGTCAGAAAAGACTGGCCAATGGCCAGGTGGTCAGAGCACATGAAATTATGCAGTGGCATACCAGGATTTAAAGTTGTGGCCGGTGGGGGGGTAGAATGCCATCTTTCTCAGCTTGCTTCGCTTGTGGTAGAGCCAGATTTCTGTTTCAAAGCACTTCAAAAAAAACTTGCAGGTCAAATATGTACAAACATGCAACAAACCGGTGTCGGGTAGCTTTGCATGCATGCTCTTGATGCTACATGTAACAAGTTTACTCCCGACCTACTCCTGCCCAGCAGGCACAATAGGCATTTTTTCCAGTAAATGCCCAGCAGACACTCATAGGGCATTTTGTGATTTATTTTAAGGCCCTGTAAGGGTTTGCACTAGGTTAACTGCATAATTTGCGTTAAAATGAGCGTCAAAAAGACACTAATTAGTTTCTGCACTTTCTATGGTGTTGTAGTGTGCCGATTGTAAAGAATGAACTATATTTAGCATAAATAAATATCTCATGCCATTTTATTTGTTAGGGACTTGTTGAGGACCACGGTTTCTACAAACAAGTTTTACAAAGAGCACCGGTTTTCATGTAATGTTGCGGTATCTACTGATAGATTCTTTCCTTGGCCAAAATCTAATGGGACCTTTTTTAGTAAGACCTTTTGACTCTTCATCTAATTGGACTGCTGTTTTAAAGGCTAGATAGTTGCATAGATATAGATTCAAGATGGGTTTCGGAAAAGCATCCATTTTAAAAGATCCACTATCGGACTGGAAATTCCCATGTTCCAGGTTTCGCCAGTTTTTTCCACTGGAAGAATAGGTTTCTTCCAGTTTCTTCCACTGAAAGCGGAAGAAGAATAAAAAAAGTCATTAAAAATTTTCTATTTAAAGGCACTGGACTTCACTTTGGTTTTATACTAGAGTGAATGAATATAGTGAAATAATTTAAAATAACCTTCAGGGACCCCCATACCTACCCCATGACAATTGCATAATTAAACTCGCATTGATTTAACAAGGAATCTAAAATAAACAGATTACTGAAGAAAGAAATGATAAGACCTTTCACACCAGCAAGGCCCAAGTAGAGACTCTTTGTAAAGACTGAATATCTTCGTTTCTTTAAACCAAAAAGTTATAGTCTCCCAGGTTCTCCCCCCTGAGCAATTACAAGACTTAGTATTAAAAAGAATAATAATGGTTGCTACTTTTATGATTTGTGTTTTTTAAATAACAAATTGGCCATACAGAGATTTTTAATTGTTTGCATCTACAATAAACTATGATAGTATAAATGTGCAGATGGAAAGCTGGAAAGTGGGTTACAATCATCATCTGCATAATTTGATTGCAAGACAAAACAAATTGTGAACAAATTTACTATATACTGCAAGTTTTTACTAACATTCTATAAACTTGTAAATTAATTCTGAAGCAAAAAGATTGTCTGTAAAGTAACTAAAGTAGCATTGATGGATTTGAATTGTGCAACGCAGATAAAATATGGTTGTAATTTAGTTTGTTGTTCATAATAATTTTTATTCTTCCAGTTTCGTCCAATTTCTTCCAGTTTCTTCCACTTTCTGCGGAAAGAAACTGGAAGAAAACCCCTTTTCCAGGTTCTTAAATTCTCGGAAGAAATAGGTTTCTTTCCGGAAGTTTCCGGAACCCTGCCATGGTATTTGAAACTGAGAGTTACAAATTGGTTCCTGGTTGCAAAGATTTTATCTGTTATGTTTCCGGGACTGTTCCCCCTCCCCACCCAATCTAACCAGAGCCCCACCCAAGAATCTATCCCATCCATAAATGATAAATATTAATGTCAAAAGTGAGCTTCAAATGGTTTGTTCAGATTAGCCTGTATTTAAGAACCTTACGAACCTCAAATTTTACTCTGACAGGCTTCCCCTTATACCGTTTTTTTAAAAAAAAAAATCTGTTTTTTTTTTTTTAAAAAAAAAAAAATCAGCTTTGGTGGGTGCGGTCCATTCTTTTGTAATTTGTACTCGTCTCCAAGAAACTACAAACCATTCAATCTCCACCCTCCTGTACCAGACATCCTATTTGAAGCCCATTTTTTTTACAGGAAAAGGGGGGTATGTATTGGGTGGGTGTGTGGAATGTGAGTGTGGGAACAGTTCTGATATTTCTTTACATGATTTTATTTTCCTGCACACTGAGTCAGATCGGGTGAATATTCCTGAAAGCTTTGGCTTAGGTACAGTAACATTAAAAAGCCCAGACCTGAGAATCAAATACCATTTCCTGTTCCCAGGGGGTTTACTTTCGGTACAAACAGAAAGTGATTGTAACTGCTTATAGATTTAACACGTAAAGCGGGTTTTAGAAATTCGGGGAAAGGTGCAAGAATCTGAGATATCCTCATTTAACTTGTGTATAAACATACAAGGTTTGCGAGATCTAGTTGGATTCTCGCATTTTTTTTCCCAAAAGAATCTTTGTGAGAATGCGATTCCCGGATGTCACCGAATTCTAAACCCAGTACGTTAAAGGCTGGCTCAGAGATTTCAAAATATATTTTTTGCATTTTAATTAAAAATAGTCAACTGGAACTTAAAGAGTCACATAAAATGCACAATTCCATTTTTTTTTTTGGTTAATTTTGATGTGTACTACACATTGTACAAATAAACTTGGTATAGTTTATAACCGTATCAATTGTACCATAGGATATCTGGATCTTGAATTTTATTACAAGTTGCCCATTTTCTCAATGAAGGAGATCGTTTGAGATTGGCTATTTCACACTGGATGGATTATATAATGGACAATGTGCATTATTTATGTAATAAAAAAAATGATTTGTTTAAAAATAGTGAGAGATGTATCCAATAGGAAGAAATCTGTATCAGCCCGTCCAAAATATTAAGAGCCTCATAACCTGTTTTAATTCCCATTGATACCTTTTGGATTGTGGCTTGAGGGTCCATGGAAACCCCTAAAAAAAACCACTTTCCCAATGAAATTTTAACTGAAACACACACCACCTGAGGGGCAGAAGGACAAGGTACAAAATGTGTAAAATAATTAGTTCTGGATTATTTTGGAAAATTAGGCCAAGTTTTCAAAACTAGGTCAGTCAACCTTAACCAGGGACCTTTTGGACATAAGCAATGTTCCTGTGCTCAGGTCAACAGGTCATGTGACCAAATTTGGTGTTCTAGGGTTATTTTATAAGCAAATGACCTCTAGATGACCTTTGACCTAGGGTCAACTTTGAAACCGATAGTATGGAAAGGTGTGAACCCAGACAATTGACTGGTAGTTCTGTAAATTATTAAAAACATGATTTTTAGATTACTCTGCCAAATGGAAGATGTACAGGTCATTTGAGGGCCATGTAAAACACTGACTAAAAGACTAGGCTTGTTTGGACTGCATTTCTTTACTTGCATTTTTGCATGAGATTATAAAAATGTTAATGATGGAAAATGCACCCCCTTTGAATTTGTGTTGTGTGTGGGGGTGTGGGGGGAGGGATTGAAAAAAGTAGCTTCTGAGTCATGTCTGTACAAAGCCCAAAGGGAAGTACATATTTAAGCCTAGACAATTAGCTAGTTAACATGAGGATTCACAACATTAACCAACTTGTTTGCATTTATATCTGTCGGGGGGGGGGGGGGGGGAGTAAATTTTGGCAAAAAAATTTCAAGTTAGTTTGTAAACTTTCTGTGGTATAAAAACAAAGTCTCTAAATCTGGTGTTCCATGGGTCTTTGTTAGCCTGTCTAGAAATCAGTAGGTGGTTTTGTATTCTTGTCTGAAAGGGATTTTAAAAATGTTAAATCTTAAAGTACTCCACATTTAGGGCAGGATTTTATAATTGAGGGACTTCCCCCCCCCCCAATTTTGTCAAAATTTGGTCCCTATCCCTCCACTTGACATTTTCCCCCATTTTTGTGCCACCTGCCCTTAGCAGACAAGATACATAACATAGGGAAAAAAAAAAAAAAAAAAAACACTTTGTCCACATTGTACTCTGTTGAGGATGTTGTTTTTTTAATAGTGTCTTGATGAAGATTGTTATCTGCTGTTATCTGTTGTGAAAAAGGGTTAACATTTGCCTGTAATATCTGCAATTCTGCATACTTGATGGATTTCAACCAAACTTGACTCATAGGTGCAACATTGGGTCTCTCATTTGTTGATTAGGTCAACTTAGGTCACATACCAAGATCAAAGGTCATGTGAGGTCAAGTTGTAAGATAACTGAAAATGTTAAACTGACCTCAATTGAAAAGTTGAAGTTCAAGTTGTCCAGAACCAAACTTGGTTTATGGATATTACACGGACACCCTCATTTGTTTATGAGGTCAAAAGTTACATATCAAGGTCAAAGATCATGAGGCGGCGAGGCCTATCATTCACAAACCATGATGACCGGCGACACTAGTGGTCTTAGGACCACAATGTATTTTTTTTGCCAGAGCTTGCAATTTCCCACCAGAATATTTTGTTAGTAATAAGATTGGTAGATAAGCAGGCAGCCACACCTCCAACCGTAAATCAGGAGTTATGGTTTAATCTTTTGTTTTTTCATAGATTGATAGTGTGCTCACATTTCCAAATTTGTTCCTAAAATTATTATATTAATTAAGCACAATGTATGGTATATATATAAATTTTGTTGGAGTAATAAACTTCTAGGTTTTTTTGCAGGGCTCGATTTAGAGGGGTTTTACATGCACAAATGCATGTAAAATGGGCTCAGTGCATGTGAAATTTTGCCTGTGCATGCAAAATTTTGTGTTTTTCAGCCAACTTTCAAGGAAAAATCAAAATGGTGCATGTGAATTTTATTTCCTAAAATTGACGCCTGTTTTTTTTTTATAAATTGGTCTAAATTTAATCTCTGAAACTAATTAACAGCTCACCATCATAAAGTTTATGGCTGTAATAAAAAAAGAGGTCTGCATTATGCAACAAAGATGTAAATTACATTGTTTGTAATCAAATTCAGATGGTTGAAATTTTGTCTGTGCACACAAGTTCACAAAATCCAAGTGACCCATTGAGAGAGAAATGTTACTATCATTTACAACTGAACATATCTCAAAGCTTACATGCACATTTATATTTTGGTGTGCATTGTTTTACTGAAATTGGGATTTTATTTGTTTTCCAAAGATTTTGGAAATTTAAGTGTTTTAATAAGGAGCCCATACCAAGAATAACATTATAATAATTGTTGAGCACATTATATCGAGTAGTTTCATGGGAAACTGAATTATATTTAACCATAACAGTGAATGAAAACATGCACTGACCAAGTGCTATTTAAAATTTGTGCTAGTGTTAAGTGTTGAGATGTGACCACCAGAGTAACTTTATATCTTTATGTGACAGTTTTCATTTAAATAATGTGCATTTCTTAGACCTTAAGGTTGGATCATCGGCTACGGCTTCATACCCAGATCTTGTTGAAATTCTCATGAAATGTTGGTATTGGTGAAAGAAACATATGTGCCAAATTTTAATTTTTTCCAAAAAGGCATTTTGGAGATAGGTCACATAATGCATTTTCAAATTCCCATAGACTTTGTACAGGGACTGATTTTGGCAGTACAGAAAATGGACCAAAATGGGGCAATTTTGTGAAAAACTACACATCTTATTTCATTTCTTTCTCAAGTAATTGATGAGTTATAAGATTGGTGTTTGTTTTTTATGGTTAGAGAAATATCAATATCCATAGAATTTTTTATTTTTCTGTATGTCATCAAAACAAAGAACAGGTGGTCGCAAAAACACCTTTTTTGGCTGATTATTTCTAGAAATACTGAAGTTTCCACTTTTCAGAATTTTTCCTAGAAGGAACTACAACTCCCTTGGTGATGAATAAGGTCTCATATGAAAGGAAATCAAATTTAGAAAATTCTCACGTTAGATTTTGCAGATTGAGTGTTTCTATTTGAAATTACAGGTGTTTTTAATTTTCCATAAATTATTTTTCCCTAAAATTTTTCTAAAAATTAAACACTTGATTTTAAAAAGCCAATGTGAGAATTTAGGTATTTTGTTTATACACATATCCCTGGAGTTTCAGTTTAAAAGCACCTTCCATTTAGGCTGGGAAAAATTATTTATTGAAAAAAATTGGGGAATTTTTAAAAAATAAATAAAAACACTAAAACAAATCGCACTGTTTTGAAACTGCAAAAATATGTGGAGGAAAGTTCAATCCTTACCATAGTCAAGTTTGGACTAAATTGATTTAGGGGATTTGATTTTATGGTCATTTTTCTATTAGACGATTTTATCCGATGATCCTACCTTAATACACCCAAAACTCACTGAGCTGAGGCTAGAAAATACACCAAGTACAAAAACATGCAATGACGTCATCATACAAACACACATGGGCACGAAATGCTGGCCACGCCAGCGACACTCTCTTGGCTTGCCATCCGTGTTCATGGGACTGGGGCGTCGGGTCTCTGGTTCAAATCCCAACCAAGATGTCCAATCTTCTTTGCCTTCTATCCCCTTAACCCCTCCCTTCCTCTTGGGAGAAAAGAGACCAGTGTTTAAGGTTATAGTTTCAAAGGGTAAATGAGAAAAATGTGGCTTTCTGCAGACACCTATGTTTTGACTACTTCTGGTAAAATATTGAGTCCGGGGGATGAGGCTAATTGCACTAAATTACCAATTGGACCATTCCCAGGGGGGTAGGACATTTATGCCAACTAACAGCACAGCAATCAAACTGTCAACTTCAATTCCTGGTCACAAATATTTAAATCTAAAGACTGTTATTGAAATTACACTTAGTTTTGCCTAACCTTGACAGATTTTGAATCCAATAATTTATTCCAAAGTTATGATTTTATTGCCAAGGTGATGAGGAGGATTTTGTCATGCAAAGGGTGCGAACCCAATAAAAGCAAATGCTACCAAGCTAGAATGGTTTCCTCCCCAAAGTGGATGTGTCGACCTACAAAGTGTTAGTCCTCTCACACAGCTAGCCGCCAACCCTTAACGTACCACTGGATGGTGATGGTATTTTTTTTATTCATTTTGTACTGAAACTGATACCGAGCCACCATAGTATGCAAGTTAGCAGTTCCCCCAATTACCATTTGCCAAAATCCCGCAATGCCCAAATCATTGGTTAATCTTGGATTTTCGAACTAGGTCTAATCGTTTGATTCAAGTTACATATTCCCTCTTTTGCACGTGTAATTATTCCAAGGTAATAATTCATACCTGAAAACAACTGCTCCTCATCCATCTTTATCCTACTGCAGAATATTCCCCAGGCTCAGTGTCTTGAGTGGTACCACCCTGTTCACAAACCTTAACCAACCCTTTCCCAAGCTTAAAGGAATGGTTTCCCCAGTGGATTGTGTTCGACTACAAGGTGTTTATCTCATCTCTCACTCAGACATGACGCGACCAACCATTACGTACGCATGATGGTGATGGATATGTCATGCAGACTGTTGTTCTATATGGTGAAGATGTTGGAAATTCCTACACAAGCCAAAAGTTTTCTTGCTGGAAGAACTTTGTTACACTGAAATTCCAACTGTTTTTGTTTTACAAGTGCTGTTCTAGAATCAATTGATACATATTTCACTGTGTTGTTCAAGCAATAAACATGAATCAGAATGAAAAGAAATCCAAATATCCTGAACAATGGAAATTTTTCCTCCAAGAGTAAGCAAAACTTTTTCCACCCATATTTTTAAAAATTTTTACATAAGCGCAAAACATAGTTTTTGGTTACTTTTTATCCTATAAACCTCTGCAATGTCTTAGGTGTTTTGTGTAGCCTGAAAATATCCAATTATGTACCTTTAAAAGGGGGATATTTCAGGGATGGCAAATTTGCAATCTGAGTTATCGAAATCAAATTTACTTTGAAATGATAACACTTCTCCCATGATTCACATGGTAGACAATTGATTCTCGAATTTGATGCTCGAGAATCACTGTGCGGAATCAAATTCTGTGATTCTTGTTCAAATTTGCAATCCCTGATTTTGCCTGCCGCTCTCGCACCAAAAAAACATCTATTTTTTATTTAGACAGGACTACTTTGAGCCAACAAAGCTGCACCTAAACTGTTGGGGCATTATTTTATTTTTTGCATACATTTAAAACCAACTTTCTAAATTGGATACTTTTCTTGCCAAAAGGCACAAAAAGGTTCTAAGAACTTCAGTATGTTCCTTGTTGGTAATTTTGACTTAAAAACATTTGGGTCCCCTCCAGTAGCTTCCACCAGTCCCAGAAATGCGACTTCCCCACCCCATTGATAATTTTAAGATAAAATTTTATCAAGGAGTCATTTGGGGAAACATTCATCAATGAAATTGAATCACTAAACAGCTAATGTATGCTTATTAAAAGAGTTAATGGGTGACACAGCAAACATACACATGAATGAGCAAAGGTTGCTGTAAAAATACATCCTTTTGAATTATGAAGTTAATTACATCTCTAACATCCTGTTTTTTACTGGTCTTGGGAGAGAAGGGAGGAATAAAGAAAGAGAAGCAAGAGAAAGGTATGAGACCCTGTTGCGGATTTGAACCAGGGACCTGTCGTGCACCAAAAACCCATGGTCAGAGATGGCAAGCCTGCAGACTGGGCCACTGAGCAGACCAGCGATTTCACATTTGTGTTCATTTGTTGATGTAATGCAGCCTCAGTGCTCTTTAGTTTTGTATGGTGTGGGAGCTTTAGGGTTATTTCTAGAAGTGATGTTGTTATTGGCTACATATGGTAATTTTCTCTTACAGGTGATGTGAATTCACAAGGTGGTGTCAAGAAGAGAGCTACTTTTCAACTTGAAGACACATTGTCTTCAACCTCAATTCCAATGTATGTGCCGTATTCAGCCTCAGGAACTGCCCAGGTAGGTCAAAAAAAAAAAAAAAAAAAAATATTTTACTATGTTTTCCTTGTTTATATCACAATTTTTCGTTATTTCCTTATTTTTTTTCTCTTCTTTTCTTTTGCGTCACTAAAATTTCCCGCGAGTCGGCAGGATTTCCCGGCAATGAGCTTCCCGTCTTGCCGGTTTTTTCCCGCTGTGAGCAAGAGAAAGGTATGAGACCCTGTTGCGGATTTGAACCAGGGACCTGTCGTGCACCAAAAACCCATGGTCAGAGATGGCAAGCCTGCAGACTGGGCCACTGATCGAGCAGACAAGCGATTTCACATTTGTGTTCATTTGTTGATGTAATGCAGCCTCAGTGCTCTTTAGTTTTGTATGGTGTGGGAGCTTTAGGGTTATTTCTAGAAGTGATGTTGTTATTGGCTACATATGGTAATTTTCTCTTACAGGTGATGTGAATTCACAAGGTGGTGTCAAGAAGAGAGCTACTTTTCAACTTGAAGACACATTGTCTTCAACCTCAATTCCAATGTATGTGCCGTATTCAGCCTCAGGAACTGCCCAGGTAGGTCAACTGTACTCTGCCTATAACCCGTCTCACAGCTGTAGACCACATGCAAATTGTCTCTTATTTTATGAGCAAATTTTAAGGAGTGGCGATATAATTTTGACAACTGAAAAGTAGTAAAACTCAGAACAATCCAGGGTAGAAATTACAAGATTCCCAAGAAATCTTGCATAAGCCCTCACAAAGGTCATGACTTAAATGTTATGACACCCCCTTGTCCAATCTTCATAGAGGTATGTGTAAACTACATTTTAAAGAAATTTCCTATTTGCTGGCAATAAAATTTCATAATTTTTTTGCGCTAGACAGAGCTAGCTTTAAGCAGAATAAATAATTTAAATCAGCTGCCAACACACTCAATCTTGATATTGCTTGTTTTCTGTTTTTTTTTTCATAAATAATTTACATGAAATTTTCAAACAGCTGTGTTCTTCCATCCTTTCAAAAAAAAAAAAAAAAAAAAGAGTATGTTGTGTAAGTGATGAAAATACATCTTTATGCACTATTGAATCAAACATCTTTTGTCTCCAACTCCAGAAATCAGAAGAAATTGAAATTTCATCTGGTCTAAATTAGCGCTTTGTTTACATTTTCAAATATTGTTTTTCGTTTTTTCAAGATGCGTTCGCGCAAAAGTACATTAAAGCACGCGCACGCTTCATTACGCAGCAAAAATTCACCGCGCGACACGATGCTGCGCCTTGCACATGACGGCGTGAAATGTGCTTAAATTCCCGCCGTTAAGACCATGTGGTTTTTGTGACTTTAAATGGTCAAATAGCTGTTTTAAATCGGCAAAAAATACAATTCAGGGTTGTCTGCACTGGATAACTTTTGTTGGTAACGATAGAACACAGGATGATGTTTAAAATGGTGCAAAAATCAGAAATTTGTGTAAAAACAAAAGCACTAGGGTTGACACTACCCTTAATATTGCTGTTCGTTGTAAAAAAAAAAACAGCACCAAAGCATTTTAAAGCTGTCTTGAAGATGCCATTTACAACTGTTTATAGAATATAGACCTAGAAAAAAGTTGGATCTCAACTTTTTTAATAGTAAACAATGCATTAAAAATTTTAATTTCTTGTCAAATACGGCATGTTATGCTTAGCCATAAATGGGTCTTTCCTACAACAATTTCCAATACAACAGTGCAAAAAATGGACTTTGATGACAAATAGGGGGCGCAATTTGTTTATATTTTGAGGAAATTGCTGATACTGGCTTTAATTTTGATGATGTAATTTTTACATGTGTGTTAGTGTGTACTACATACAAGTTCCTTGTTTGTCTCAATTATTTAAAGGTACATGTTCCGATCATCTTTGGGACCCCCTGATTTACCCAGAAGTAGTATCGAATTTGATATCAGATGAAAGGCTGTATTTTTTCTCGTTGTCGTCCTGATATTTGAGCCCTCAAATCCATTTCATTGCCAAGATATAAACAAAAACTCCCAAATTTTTGATTAACCATCAATATTAGCACAGTATTGAATAGGGCTTTGCAATGCACATTATTGCTTTTACAATCAAAACTGCAAGTTTGTTTCCCACGGTACTTGATTGGGTGTACATGTGCAAGTGCCAGGCTCATATCAAGGAGAGAACACAATAGACATAAATCGGAACAAGGACCTTTAAGTTGTTTCAAAAAGGAAATACCCTCTGATAGAGGTATTTTCCCATTGGAGGTCCCTGTTTGTCTGTTTGTATACAAATTTCACATTGATTTTATTTTTTATGATTTTCCTACCACTTCAATTGGTACCTTATCCTCAGCTTCAATCCCATATTGCCTCCAATTTTCGTATCGCTAGAAATTTTGTATATTGCATGTCACATCTGTAAAATATTTTCAGCTCAATTTTCATTGTGATGATATAAGATTTATGGTTACTGTAAGTTAAAGGTGCAACTAGAGATTTTGAGGCACCCAAGTATTGTGGCATAATAGTAATTTCATAGATTTCTTACCTTGTATTTGGCTACAGAAATGTCTTAAGAGAGCAAAAGGTTATTTTTGTTTTGCTTGTATTTCAATATAAATCATAGGCTGAATTTTGTATTTCTACAAAATTTCACAATTTTTATACCAAAGAAACATTTCCCAGCTTAGTCCTTTCAGATGGGGATATACTTGATGGAAAGCTTTACATTAGGGTAACAATTAGTACTTTCTATTTTTTAGGGACATATGTGAAATCTCTTGTTGCACCTTTAATTGTACAGCAGTCAGGCACTTTAAGGCAAACAAATTGTTTCCAGTCTCCAGTAGCCTGTGCACATTAAGATTTTGGAGCTATTTCAACCCTATTTCATTTTTTTAAAATTTGAACTAAAAGAAAAAAGAATAACAATTTAGACAAAATATGTCCAAGTTAGAATTTTGTTATTTTTGTATGTAAGTGATCCTAAATCCATACTTATGTTTTTAAAATAAAGTAATAACTATACAGTAAAATATTGGTTTGCTACTGATTTGAGGTATTTCTGCAACAAAAAAACCCTATTATGTGTTTCTTTTTTTTTTAAAATTAAGTTGCATTTTGGTTTTGGGTTACATACTGAATTTTTTTTCCTAGTAATATTGTAGACTTTCCACTGACATTGAAATGGTATAATATCAGATTCATATATTTTATTGGTGAGCATCTGTCATATAAAATCTAAAGTCTGTTGTAAAAATATAAAGTCTGTTGTAATTGGACATTGTCAGATCTAACAAAACAATACTGTATCATAAATAAATGCAGCTTTCTCACCCACAGTCCACCAAAATTGTGAGCACCTTTCACACTTGGCAGAGGATGTATTCAGTCAATTCCCACAATGCATCATTTCTGGAAAATTTCAAAAAGGTCATGTGATCCCACAAAAATCCTATTCTTAAGACTTAACACATAAAAACCCTGACTTCATACTCATTTTAGTCCACATGGTGCTAGTACTTAGGGTATTTTTAGCATGATAATGAAATAACCAGGTAGTGGTTCTTAAATTTCTTGAACACTATTTATCTGTAAATGTGCTTAGTACCGCACATTGCGATGCATTCTGGGATTGATTCAAAACACTCTCTGCCACACTGGTATCTTGTTTGATGAGCAGTTGCTTGCTATCAAATGGCACAACATAATAAGAGTATTTTAATATAGCTTCCTCAAAACTGTTAAATGCCCTTAGAAAGAGCCAAAACTGTCTTTGAAAAAAAACTATTTTGGGGAGTCCATTCTTCTTACCCATTTTTCAGTGTTTTTTTTTAATGAAAAACATTTTTACTTTTTGTTGCAGGCCTGTGAGAGTTCAGCATTTCAGTTGATTTCAGTATTTTCTGCCTTCAAAAAGTCTTGCTTTTTCTGTCATTTTCAACTGGTTTCTGACCTCTGGACCCAGTTTTATGCTATTTTCAGCTACTTTTTCAAAACTCAATGCACAGACCTTGTCAAAATATTTTGAAGTAAATATTTTGTGCACATGCAAAGTAACTAATAACAAAGACACTACACTTCATGTTTTTATTCTGCTTCTTTCCTGAACAAAAGTATATAGCAAAATTGCAACATTCAGCCTTTTTAGATCTTTTACGGCTTTTTAAAAGGACCTAGGCTGTGATAACGTCGAACTAAATATGCACCATCTACAATATTCTTTCCAGTGGCAATTTACATAATAAATTAGTTTAAAAAGGCCCACTCAGAGAATTTCCCGATTGAGGGCGCCCTCTTTTTCCAAAACGAATCGGTTTTTTGCATATACTTAATGCTTGACCATATACTAATCACTACAGGTGTGAAATAACTAAGCTCAAATCAAAGTCTTTCATATAGAAAATCACAACTTTGTTTTAAAATTCCGAATTTGGAAATTTTGTTATACACAGTATCCTATGGCACTTTTATACTGTGCATAAATGTTTACTGCATGAAAACAGAAAATCCGATTCATCTCAATCTTTGGAATTAAAAGCATTTTAGGTAACTATCTTTAGTTCCAGATGACTATTTTTGATTACTACACCAAAAAAAAAAACATTTCGAAATCTCTGAATCAGCCTTTAATCCCAAAGAACAGTATTGCCATTGCTTGTTGTCTAAGTGATGACAAATTAAACTAATTCACTTTACCTCTTGAAATAATATTCTTTACTATTACGTGTACATGCATGCTTCCAAAATTGATTATTTTTATCAATTTGCTTTATATTCCTAGGGTGATCTGCTGTATGTTCACTGTGCCAAACAGGATGACTTAGACGCTATTAAAGACATGGGCATAGATACTACAGGAAAGATAGCCATATCAAGAGAGTGCGACATGATGACAATGCAACAGGTAATCCTAGATGGGAGGGAGTTTGAGGCTATTGTCTCTGCACAAGCAAGATGGCATACAGACAGAATTCAATTACTTTATTCTTTAATTTTGTACATTGATTAAAGGTGCGTGTTCCGATCATCTTTGGACCCCCCTGATTTACCCGGAAGTAGTATCGATTTTGATATCAGATGACAGGCCATATTTTTCTCACTGTTGTCTTGAAATTTGAGCCCTCAAATCCATTTCATTCCCAAGATATAAACAAAAAACTGACAAATTAGTGGTTAACCATCAATATTAGCACAGTATTGAATAGGGCTTTGCAAAGTGCATTATTGCTTCTACCATCCAAACCGCAAGTTTGTTTCCCATGGTACTTGATGGAGCGTGTGTGCAAGTGCCAGGCTCTCATATCAAGTAGAGAACACAATAGACGTAAATCGGAACAAGCACCTTTAACCTTAGTCCTTCTCTTTTCTAGCCTATGACCTGGAAGAGAAGTTACGAGGTAAGCTTCAATGTGGATTCAAACCGGGGAACCTTTGGACGCCAGGCACCTAGCAGGGATGGCATATATGTCTTAAAGCGGCACTGGCACATTTTCATCAAAATATGAAATTTCTTTAATTTGCTCTTGCATGATAGTCCAGGGCCATGGAAGAACAGGACCGTATGCAGGAGGGTATGGGGAGTTGCACCCTCACCACCCCCAAAATGCACCTTTAAGTTAAAGCAATAACAGCACATTTTTTTGAAGAATGCCCCAATTTTCTGGATATTTTGAGATTTTTGCAGTTGCATTGGTAATTGACTAGTAAACAATACCTGTGAATGCTAGCGCTCAACATTCTCTATATGCCGCAAAATAAGGAATTTTGTAATTGGAATTTAATCAATATCGGCGGAGATCTACGAAAATAATTCAACGGCTGCTGGAAACGTCCTTCAATATGAAATAACCGGGAAATTGCGGCATGTACGTGTTTAAGTTCTAAGTTTACGAGAATCAACATCGATTCACGCAAATCGGGTTTACAAGAATCTTTGTGAGAATGATTCTCGGATTCTCGCCAAATCTAGCCCTAGTGAGAGAAAGCTACAATTTTTACATTTACCTGTGAAATCTTAGTGCTAAAATGTTTGCTTTTGAATGTTGGAAGCCAAAGTGCGTTAATTTTGGTTGATTTTTTTTATAAAAGTGTTATATGGGATTACAATTTTTACTCAAGATTATCAGAGGCTAGATAGAAAGATACGGTATGAACATTTTACATAGGGGGGTATTTGGGTAATGATCATTCAATAAAGATGAAATTTCATATAATTATTCTACATCAGGTCATCACCCTGAATAGGTATTTGGGTCATTGAGGCAAGTTGCATCTTTGACCTTGTTTACATTGACCTATAAACTTTAGGTCACAGCAAGCGGTCAGCAACTCTGCAGTTAAAAGGTCCACTTTTGCCGATTTTTTTATAAAAGATCCAAAAGAAGCATGACAAGTGATACAACCATCCATGGTCTTGATATATGTCTATCTTTTCAAATCAAGTTCATTATTTGTAGCTTCTGAGCTCTTGTTTTCTGTCTTCTCCTAAGTTTCATTTGTAAATGCCTTGCCTTTGTAAAAAGTACTATACAAGTCTCATCATTATCAAAATTTAGAGACAATTTGACAGAAGTTTACCTTTTGGTAATGAAATTTTCAAAAGTATATTACAAGAATCATTTTCAGAAGGTTAGGTCCACTTTTGAAAAAAAAGTTAACTTCTTCAAAGTTACCCTCACCCCCCCCCACACAACACACCTAAATAAATCCTGTGTATGGCATGTAAGCGTGATTAAATGCATGCTGGATTGTCCAAGCTTTGCGGTAAACTACATCGTGTCCAGAAGTCAGTCCTGGGAACACTTGTTACTATTGGCAGCTATATACAGGATAATAGGCTTGAAACGCATTGTAACAATAACTTTCTTTCCCCTCCCCGTCACCATCCCAATCAGTGTTGAAAATAATATGGTGCGAGATGCTCAAGTTGTGTTGTGCCTCATGCAACATTAATTTTGTTTCAATGTCTGAGATCTAAGTGTCATTGAAAAGGTAAAATGCATCAAAACTCAAGTTTTAACGCACAATTTTTTTGGAAAGAGTCCTTGTACCTAAAATCGCGTTTGAAAATATGTTCCCCGGAGCTTTTACATTCACCGTGCTAAAATTTGACCTTCCCGTCGTTCAATTGGATTTAGGAAATGGACTATTTGTTTGGTTAATCTCTGATCTATGGTCATTAATGTATACCATGACCACCATAACCAAAGGGAACCACTAGAAAAATGTAAACATGAAAATATGTGGGTAGTTCCCAATGGTGATGAAGGCCAACATTCATGTGATATGCCACATTATAAGCTTTTTAAACATGCCAAGGAAGGCAAACATCTACTCCGCCAAACAGTTTCCCATGAATTGGTTTGATATTATAAAGTTGGGACAACAAATATAACGTTGGACTTCGTATCTGCATTAGGTTAAAGTGTTAAATTTTTACCAATAGTATGATTTGTGACCACTTTCGGGTTCGTCATGGCAGCCCTGCATAAAACGTTTGTTTTACATGGTCATGTGACACGTATTGACCAATCGCGTACGCCGATACATGAGGTATACATGAATTGCTTATTTATACTTCTGAGGGATACTGATTGATAGCAGTGAAATAAATAGAACCCCTGAATAGTTGAAATCAAGAATTTTTCATTCAAAAAAGTTGTCACTGGTTGACATTTGGTTTATTTTATTTTGAAAGCTATTTACTCATAAAAGTCCAACTCATAAAACATCTGTTCACATTTTACTGTTTAATTTGAAGACAGTGTTTTCTTTAAAAATATGGCAGTGCTGCCAATGTTTTAAAGCACCCTTTTACCAGGAGTACAAAAAGTCAATTGTGTGACACGAAGTTCAATTCTGAAGAATTTGCCCAAGATCACATTAATTTCAACCTCATCTGTTTTAGGATTTTTATTATTATCATTCAATCTTTATTCCTATACAATAACAACAAAATAGATCAAAAACGGTGAGACAAGTCCAGACTAGTACGACATCAGAAAAACATTCAGAGGCCATATCTCTCAGGGAGTAGTAATGAATGATAATACCAAAATACACAATATACAACATAGATATGAAAAAAACATTATAGATATAGAAGATATATAATAGAAAGAGATATATAATAGAAAATAAGAGAGAAGATCTATATACATCTATATATATAGCACATATATATATATATATATATATATAGAGAGATAATAGATATATTAGAGATAGATATATATTATATTCGCATAATATAGTCGTTAGGGGGGAAAGGATGTTTAATCATTAGTTATAATGAGCTTTTATAGGTATTTAAATAATTAAATTTTCAGGTTTCCTTTGACGGAATTAAATCGCAATACAAAGGAGGCGTCTAAGGGGAAGGCAATATTTACCCTTAAAGCCGTAATGAGTGAATATAACCAAAAGCAGAATTTTGTGGTGGCTTGGTGCAAAATGTCAAAAACATCAAAATTATATATAAATAAATTAAATAAATTAAAAAGTATAGAACTCTGGAAAGGCAACCGTCTCTGAGTTTCACGGTTAACCCTCAATTCGATCCAACTGGGTACCGATCTTCAGGAGGATATGATGACGCACAGTCGTGTCTTAACCCAGTAGACATGTATGTATCATATGCCACGTTGCATTTCCAGAGAGGTACTATAATTTTGACTTTGTAATTATTTTTAAACTCTCATGTAATGGAATTGAGCAATATTAATTCAAAAGATTAGTCACCTGTTAAAAATACTGTTTTACTATGGGTTATATATATATATATATATATATATATAATATATATATATTATATTAATATAGATATATATAATATACAAAATAAACGTTGAGGACTTCAGTATCTGCATTATTATAGGTTAATGTGTTAAATTTTTACCAATAAACAAATTTTGCAAATACAGGACCCTGCTTACACGTCTTGTGCCAGATTGGAAATTTGTCAGAATTTACCCATTATTAGAGGTAAATGCCTTTGTTTTATAAATGATAAGATTAAAAGTTCCTGCTGTGGTTAGACAGGAAGAAAAAAGAAAGAAAGAAAACACATTTGGGAAACAAACAAGGTATCGCAGCACAGTCTATAATAATTAATTTTGAAAGGGGCGTGCATGTACACACACCAAAAAAAAAGTAATTAAATTTATGCCTTGATGGGAGATACCAGCAGAAAGAAGAAAACGTCCTCTAAAATAACCACCAATTAAGGTGGCCAAGAGTCAATTAGGGGATTCAACGGGTTATGTTGACGTGTGTCACACTGAATGGTTTGAGAATCCTGCTCTGTACAGTACTTACCGTACGTTGTGCTGTGTATTGTCTTGAGAATTAAAGTTGCACTGGCCCATTGTAAAAATATGAAATTCTTCAATTGCTGGCATTTGGAAGAATAGAGATATTTCACACCAAAAAGAATACCTCAAAAACAGATAGGGACATGAAATAGAAGGCTTAAGACACCCGGCAATTTGTAGGCTAACTTAGAGTTTGCCGTAATAGATAGATAGATAGAACTTTTAAATTGATTTGTGGTGGGTCGCTATAGTGTAGACTATACAGCTGGACATTGAGTCATTATGAATAATATACTCTTGCAATAAAATGCAAATAATAAATATGAAATGACTCGCGTCTCATTGTAGTTTCTGTTAGTAGACCAGACAATATTTAAGCAGTGGGCAAGTCTTTGAGCTTTGTGGAGATTTGGAAAAATGAACATTTGTCGTATTCTACAACATGATTCAAATCAAATGCAATTTTGAGACGTAGATTATTTTAATTTAAAAGTTGTATGGATTGGTTGAACACTACGAGGCGGAAGGGGTTTCCCAAAAGAGGGTTCTATAGATAGAGAGGCAAAAAACGTAGTCATCTTTAGACATTCATCGTCTCGCAGGTTTTGCCGACCACAAAGGAAAACATAGAGTACCAAACAATAGAAGCAATGGCTTTGGCCTATGCTTCGTCACATACTGTGGTGCGCTTTGCATATACACTCATCGGGTAGTGATTACAAAATTGATGTATGTGTTAGAGGTGGCCAGGTTGTTTGTATTAATAGTGCACCTGGATCATTGTGGTCAGATACTCACTCGCTTAGGTGGCTAGGCGCGCTTAGGTGAAAAGATGAATACATTGAGGGGTTTGGTTTATTAATCAAGGACGACTGACGGTCATTTCAGTCGGTGTGTGGCCATGGGAGGACAAAAATTAACCACCCAATAGCATCCAACATCCAACAACTGAATATTTTGCCGGATTGTTTGTATCGAATTGACATTGATGTGTGTATACAAGCACCCAAACTAATAATTATTCGTTGCATTTGCAATGCAATATTCAAAATGTTCAGCGCCCAGCACGGACAGACTGAGTTTGAATGGGCTTCACCCCCTTGGTGTTCACCAATCTACAAAAATGCAATATTTTAAGAAGCAAAATTTTCTTATTTTGGCTTTTGATAAAGGTTAACAATGTTGAGGAGAATGGCATGATGGGATTTGATTTTGTCACAGACCCAGCTGATGTGTGTCAGGCTCATGGGTTATGTTCCATGGGTTATGTCCTGGCATGTATGGTGACCTTCTTATCACCAGGAGCCCAGCTACAGGTAGTTAGTGGGTAGTATATATACTAAATTTTGTGAACTGGTGACCCTGATGAATAAGCAGTTCTACGGAATAAAGTGCAGGCATTATGCACTTATTTCTAAAGGCTGTTTGTTTTAATAAGGGTTCAACTAGATCACAAAATGGCCCAACCAGATTCCAAAACCATTTGACTTTTGGGCAATTGCCAAGATCGGACATGGGCCATTATTTCAAATTGGTAAGGTTCGGTTGCAATTGTTAATCATTTGATTTGCCACCCTTGCTATCCATCTGTATGCTCTTTCAATTACCTTCGCTGAAATGAGAGTAGTACAGACAGCAGGGGAATCTATGGCCTGAATTAAATTTGATTAGCTATGGTCAGGTCATGATAAAAACAAGTTAAAATTTGTTTAGTTAATGCCAATTATTTTAAAGGTGTGCATTTGTGATTCCAGCATCTTCTTGTTTTATTCATTGTTAACTAGATATCCGTGAGAAAAGATTCTTATTCCCCAAACTTTGAGTTGTTGATTTCAATCTTGTGGTTTTTGGTTAGGCAATTCCTGTTTCCCACGGGTCCAGAGACCACAGTGCTGTAATTTCTGTCCGTTTATAGCAGAAAATACAAATAGTGAATCTTACAAATACGACCGAATGTTTTTGCACATAGATTAGGTACCAAATGATTTACTAAGGCTAACAGTTCAGATGATATTAAAAATATACAAATGGGTTTAGGAAGTCGGGTTTGTGTACGAGGTTGTGGATCACAAAAATACCCTTTTCAACCACACTTTAAAACCAAATAATGAATCTGGACTGTTATCATTTTAATTATCATACTAATGGTATTCACCAGAATGACCAAGACAACAGACCATCTTACCGACCATCCAGTGCAGACCGTGACGACAGTTGTAGCCTCAATGTGCCTGAGTAACATGTCGGGGAGGGAAACGTTTGCCAGTGAAGAATGGATGATGGTGAGTCTCAACATCACATACTACGTTGGCAGGAAAAGCAACAGTAAGCTATGACATCTCATTGTTCTGTTTTGACTTTTGTTAGGTTCCCCTCAGTTAACTCGGGAAGGGGGACTTGAGTGCTGAAAAGTGATGGGGATGTGGTGCTCTAATGGGTTACTTTTTCACAACATTCATTAGACATGGCTCTACATTTTGCACAGCGGAGGAAAAAATCCTTAAAATTGGTCCGGTTCCCAAATGACCTAAAAACCTGGATAGGATGCACATTTTGCAGTACTGTGGAATTTGAAAAGTGAGTCATATCACCATAAAAAAGATCAGTTGCACATGCAGCACCCATCAAAATCTTAGTGTCTTTGGATAATCTGTGTTTACCCCTCTGGGTCTACAACGAATCTACAGGTGAGTCAAAAAAAAAAGATACCACTTCCTTGATAAGTTGTGAATCCCTGTGACTAATATTTTCAGAATGGTTGTAACATATGAATAGAATACATCTCTGCATACTTTTGCTACAAATTTGTGGGGTTTGGGCATGGATAACTGCACAGGGGACAATTACTGAAACCATGTCCATGTGATTGCACCAATTAAGCCATAGGTAGATTAAACAGTGATGTGTTGTGCACCAGGCCATAAAATGGGTCAATGTATGCATCAAAGAGCCCATGGCAAAACAGTTGGCGCAAAAGTCCAATTTTCCATTTTCTTCATTCTCCGCGTTGTGCGGTCATCCATGACACCTAAACAATAAATTGGTTAAAAGATGAGGAAGTGTACTCTAATCAAATGTACACCATTCATGAAAATATTACACATGGAATATCACAGCTTATCAAGGAACACGTGTTACTACTTTTTTGACTAACCCGGTTGATTGAAAGGACGTTATTCACATTGTATTGGTTTGGGTGTATGTTAATACGAAACTAGGTGCTAACACTTAATTGATATCAGTGTATTTAAATTACCAATCAATAATAGTTTGCTATGCGTGGTTTAAAAATATTTATTCACTGTGAAATTATTTTTTTTTCTAGAAAATTTATGGAAGTGGAATTGAGGGCACAATACAGGGAGCAACAGAATTCAAAACATACTGGTGACATCCAGGCACAGATAACCCAGGTAGGGTGTGCTCTCTCACAAGTGGGCTTTGTTCACATATACCTAGGTGTAATATGGTTACCATCCCAGGCACAGATAACACAGGTAGGATGTGATATATCACAAGTGGGCTTTGTTCACATATACCTAGGTGTAATATGGTTACCTCCCAGGCACAGATAACCCAGGTAGGTTGTGATATATCACATGTGGTTTTGTCAATATAATATCTAGGGTAAATATGGTTACCACCCCAGGCAATGATAACCAAGGTAGTAGGATGTGCTATATCGCAGTGGGCTTGTTCTATATACCTAGGTTAATATGGTTACAATCTCAGGCAAGAGAATCCAGGTAACTTGTGGACAATATGTGTGGGCTTTAATTGTGAAGGTATACCCAGCCAGTTTCTTCTTGGAGGTACCTCCTACTTATAGCTACTCTTGATTGAGTAGATACAGACTATACTCTGGGCTCATAATTTCTGGACATTTCAGAACGTTCGCCACTTCCTGTTCCCGTTAGAGCAGGCCCCGCACCGTTCAATGCGCGTGTTTGTTTTGTCCAAGAAATCATGAGCCAGAATCGCATACCATAGATAATGTATACTCGATGCCAGGGAACCATGTTTTTCTGTTGCAGGACTGATAACATATACACATAGAGGCTGACTACACTCTTGCAGAATAGGCTGTTGATATTAGTTTGGCATCTGTGTGTATTTATCAGTAAAGTGTTCTCGCAGACTTTTGGCAGTGACATCTTAAAAAAGTTGATTTTCTTCAAAAAAGTAAGTTTGTACAGGAAAAATGTCCAAGAAAATCCAGTTTTCTATTATCAATTTAGCTTAGACCTGAGACACTTTTTACCTTATTTCCAAACAATTTTTGGCCGAGGGTGTTAAGACCATATCAATTCGGGTTGTGGAATCTAAACAGGTTCGGCATGTATAGCAACTGAAAGCTTATTAGTTATATTGATAAAATGTAATCTTTTTTTTTCCCAGAAATATGTACTGATGGGAGGTCATTTTACACTACCAGCCTACTCCACTGAGGCTGTGACACTGACGATGTCACGGCACAACAGGTGGAAACCGCCAATGATGATGGAGCACTTGGTAGCGGCGTATCGGACTGATGGAGGACGCTGGGAACAATTAGTACTGTAATGCTGGCGCTCTGGGAAAGGGGACAGAAATGGGTAAAAGTGGATCAGTGAGAATGGGGTGAGTGAGTTGTTTTCCCCTAAGTAATATTCCTGTATCTTGTCGTCTTGCCACGGGTATCTCGCTTCCTTTTTCGCTTAATGTTTCAAAAAAAAAATGAACGTACAGTGAATCGACCCACCCCTTGCTTATTTTTAATTTGTTCAATGTTCATTTATGGTATTATGATTATAAATTTTACTTATGGTGTCGTTATGAATTTATACATGCTAAAAGCTCTGTGTTTGTACAAATTACTGCATATGATTTCTCAGATTTTTTCATGTTCAAATGGTTGCATATTTTCTAATTATTTATTCTAACTTATTATTTCATATGATCTAACAAATGCTTGAATTCCAAAGGTGATGCTATATATTCATTTGTACTATTAATGTATTGTATCGATCTAGGCATGGGCATTGCTCTCTCGCAATTCCTTTGTTTGATACGCTTTCTCATGACCCTTGCAGTGATCGTAATAAACTTTTTTCCAATATAAGGGTTCCATTTTTAATATTTAGGTATGTTGAAAAATTGTAACGTTTTTAAATGCATACCACTGTTCATTTCCAATGACTAAAAAACATACCACCTTGCTTGGTTCAATTTGATTGTATTTTATGGATCTTGCCGATTCTTGACTTCTTTGCTCTCCTCTTTGCCTATCTCGTATTCATTATGTCATGATGTTTTGCTTACAAAATCTGTGCAGTGATCGATAAAACTTCATGTTTGTACCTGGATGAATATACCAAAAACCGTCATCTCAGGTTTTACAGGCCCCTGGGCTAATCTCATCTTCAGGGTTTTTGAGATCTGTTGTTTTGTAATAAGATTTTGTGCTAGTAAATTTTAAAATTATCAATTTCTGTAATATTTTTCGTCTTGATGCTTCTTATGTAGCTCAATGCATGTTCATTTGTAGCAAACAACTAAGAGGCAAACAATATATTTCTGCGGCTATCTGCTACCAGTCAGCCCACAACCGGTGCGCTTTGGATCACTCTGATGATGCCAATCGTTCCATCACTGAATCTTGGTATCTGCAAAAGTTGTAATGGGTCACTCCTGCCATTAATATATAATTGATGATGAAGGAATTTAAACCACGAATTAAGTCAATTTTACAATAAATCATAAAATTTCTTTTGAAGAAGTACTCAAACTAACAATTAATCATTTAACTTAACGATTAACTGACGATAAAAAACTCGAATCTAACGGAGTACCACGAGTCATAAACAACGAAACTTGTAATTACTATTGTAGCGATACTTTCAATGACCTAACTAAACACTTAACTAGTTCTAACTTTAGCCTAATTCATTTAATCCTGCAGTTAAATAAAAATATTGATAGCATAAGACTTCTTTAAAGACACTAAATCCAAAATTCCCCTTATTGCTTTAGTGAAAACTTGTGAATGTACAAATCCCTACCTCTCTAAATACCATGATGGTTATTCCATGCCCATTGCCAAGACGTTTCAAAGAGGGGGAGGGGTGGCGTTATCCATTCCAATGATCTTAATTACAAAATCGCCATGATTTAACCTAATTAATAGGGATGACTATGAATCGATCTTTTGAGATAGAAAGTCCACCTAATATCCTTAATCGGCATCATCTACAGGCCCCCTGACAAATGCCCTCAACCATTTACCACCCAATATATCCACCACAATTAACTGAGGTTGATCGCGAAAACCTACCAAGCTTTATTTGGCGGATTTCAACATTATCTGCTGAACACTTAAAACCCCTCTGATTCAAATTGAATTTTTTAAAGGTTTTATTTTTTTCATGTTTTGTCTTCTCCCACTTATCGATAAAACCACTCGCGTTACCAATCGGAATCATCCCTGCATTGACAAATATTCACGAATATCCTAATCATTAAAATTACACCAGGTCTTCTATTACAAACGATATAACTGACCACCTTTACACAGTATTTCACATTAAAATACGACGTAAAATAATAAAAACAATCAACAACTTCTAAAAAACTAAATATTATACTAAAAGAAAAATAAACAACACTACGATCACTCATTTTAAAACAGAATTATTCCATACTAAATGGGAGAGTATTAGATACCCCTTTGTGATAAATCTACGACATATTCATAAATAAAGCTCACTGACTGTACAACAAGCATTTCCTAAAGTTAAAAAAAAATTAACCAAGATTTAAAAGAAAAACCTTAAAAAAAAAAAAAAAAAAATAATCAATTAAAACTAGAACAACATGTACATAACAATTCATAAAACATCCAATGATAGAAACAAACTATTATGTTAAATATAGAATAAATTGACTAGCATTATTAAAACATCTCTGTTAAAAAAAGTACTATTCAAACAATTCACTTACAAATATAACATAAAAACACATGGCAAACACTCAACATGTCATCGCAAAAACTTCCAGACAGGCTTCTTCCTATTTTCTGGATGGTCCTACAAGATATCCGACATAGGACTTATCTCCAACAAGTTCAACTCTTTCTACGCCAATATTGGTCTGAACTTGCCTCTAAGATCCAGTCTTCTTCATTTTCTGACTTTCCTGATGATCCTCATCCAAGCTCTATCTTTTTCTATCCCATGATGAAAAGGAGATTCTTGACATCGTCAAGAAATTCAAATGGCAAAAAGCGCAGGCTCTGATGATGTTAACCCCTCGATCGTTAAAAGCGTTTGTTCATTCCTTTTATCTCCAAACACCTTAACTAATCTTCATCTTTCTGGTCAATGGATTTCCATTCGGCTTCACGGTTGCTAAGGTCATTTCCTGTCTTGCAAAAAAGAGTGATCCCCATGTCTTATCCAACTACCTGCCTATATCTCTTCTCCATGCTTTTCCAAAATCCTTGGAAAGCTCTTAAATCATTATAATAGGCGAAATTTCCTCACCCGTTTCCACATTCTCAAGAGAACAATATGGTTTCGGAAACCAACACTCTAATGACCTTGTCTTCTGGGATATCTGTAATAGATTTCTTCGTCTCTTGCTCGTTAACTATCATACCATACTGGTATCTTCCTCGATTAATCCAAAGCCTTCGACACCATCATCACGATATCAACTACTTGCCAACTCAACACCACTTGGTATTCGTGGACTTCTTTGAGCTTCTCTACGTTATCTTTCCACAGACTTCAATTCTTGTTTTAGTTCACACTCTTCTAGCCTTCATCCATGTTTCCTGCGGTGTCCCTCTAGGTTCAATACTGGGTCCCCTGCTCATTTCCCCTATGTCAATGATATTCCCTCCTCTTCCAAACATATCTCTTGGTCTTATTTGCGATGACACCAACATATGTCTATCACACAAAAACCTCGACACACTCACAAATATATTTAACAAAGAGTTAATTAAGGTATCTCCAAATTGGTTTTTTTAAAGCCAACAAACTTGCGCTTAATGTATCAAAAAAACTAAACTATATTCACTTTACTTAGAAAAAAACACGACACACCCACCAACACAAAGAATAATTGACAACACACCCATTCACCCTGTGGACCATACAAAATTTCTAGGTTGTAATAATGATCAAAATCTTTCCTGGAAATATACATCTCAAAGACTACAATCACATTTCTAAAAACATCGGTGCTTCTATAAGGAAAAAAACTCCGCTTACACCCTTCCAACAAAACACACTTATTCTCACTATAAACACTTTTAAACGACCGGACATATCATATAGTAATATAGCTTGGGCAAAGACACGACTTAACACTATATAACAAATCACTGTCCATGGACTTTCCAAAAAATCGAATAAATTGGACAATTATATTCAAACTCCAAAAATGAGCCATACGCATCATCATCAACACAGAAATACACATCTCACATAATCTATGTTCCACAATCTTAAAACACTCAAACATTTAGATTTAAAACAAACTACAAAAAGCGATTTTCATGGGTCGTTACAACTCAAACACCTCCCAACTCATTTCAAATATTCTCGAAAATAGTGATATACCACAGATACAAAACCACGAAGAAAGAAATGCGAACAAATACATAACAACAAAACCCTCAAGAAACCTAATTAAATATTCAGTAAATATTCACGGTCCCAAAATTTGGAATGCATTAAGTAATAGCATATAAAACTCAAAACCATTAATTGCCTGTAAACTAAACCGTAAAAAATGAGTGATTAATAAATATTCCAATTAGGTCTTAATAAGTACTGGTTTTGATGTATCAATCTGTCATAAAATTCATGTTCCTTTATTCCTCAAAACTGCAATCACATCTTCTTGTCATACTCATTCATCTATCCATGACTGGTCACACGGGATTTCATCTCCCTTGCCTCTTGATCTGGGTAAAACAATTGACAATGTTCTGTATTATCTTTCTCGTCCTTGTGTTTGTTTGTCCTGTCCGTCCTGTTCTCGTTCCCGTCCTATCCAGGTCCGATCCAAAATTTTAAAGTGTAAAGCTTATTGATGTTATGGTGGGGATGCTCAAAGTCCTCCGGACTTATTATGGACTCTCTGCATTTGAGTTCATGCCCCTTACAAAACCTCTTACCATTTTAATGCATTTAAAGATGTAAGTATTTATGTCTTCATTTCCTTTAAAATATCATATATATATATATAATATATATATCATTTATATAATGTATGGACTGACGGAAAATTGCTAATAAAACTTATCGAATCTGAATATGAATATGACTAGCAAGAATCCCATACAAGATGAAGTCAAGGGTAACATTAATATGTTTGAATTGCTCATATATAGCTATTATAATAACTTATAATAATGAGTAGTGTATGTTAGAGTGAAGGTTATCATAAGGGTTAGAGTAAAGTTATCATTGGGTTTAGGGCAACGGTGATCACTAGGGATAGGGCAAAGGTTATCACGAGGGTTAGGGGCAAAGGTTTATCATAGGTTTAGGGCAAGGTTCTCATAGGGTTAGGGCAAAGGTTATCACTAGGGTTAGGGCAAAGGTTATCACTAGGGTTAGGGCAAAGGGTTATCTCTAGGGCTTAGGGCCGGGTATCATAGGTTACGGAACGGTTACACTAGGGCTAGGGCAAGGGTTATCACGAGGGCTAGGGCAAGGGTTATCACTAGGGCTAGGGCCAAAGGTTATCATAGGGTTAGGGCAATGGTTTTATCACTAGGGTTCGGGCAAAGGTATCACTAGGTTCGGGGGCAAAGGTTTCACTAGGGTTAGGGCAAAGGTTATCCCTAGGGTTCGGCAAGGTTATCACTAGGTGGGCCAAGGTTATCACTAGGGTTTTAGGGCTAAAGGTTTTATCACTAGGGTTAGGCAAAGGTTATCACTAGGTTTAGGGCAAGGTTATCTCTAGGGCTAGGGCAAGGGTATCACTAGGTCTACCGGCAAAACGGTGATTAAATAGGGCTAGGGCAAGGGTATAACTAGGGCTCGGGCAAGGGTTTCATAGGGCTAGGCAAGGTTATCACTAGGGTTAGGGCAATGGTTATCATAGGGTTAGGGCAAAGGTTATCACAGGGTTAGGGCAAAGGTTATCCCTAGGGTTAGGGCAAGGTTATCACTAGGTTAGGGCAAAGGTTTAGCACTAGGGTTAGGGCAAAGGTTATCACTAGGGTTAGGGCAAAGGTTATCCCTAGGGTTAGGGCAAAGGTTATAACTACGGGTGTAGGGCACGGGTTTCACTAGGGAGAGGGCAAGGGTGATCACTAGGCTAGTGGCAAGGTTATCACTAGTGGGGTTAGGGAAAGGTTATTCCTGGGGTAGGGCAAAGGGTATTCACTAGGGTAGGGCAAAAGGTTATCCACTCGGGTTAGGGCAAAGGTTATCCACTAGGGTTAGGGCAAAGGTTATCACTAGGGGTAGGGCAAAGGTTTATCACTAGGGTTAGGGCAAAAGGTTATCACTGGGGTAGGGCAAAGGTTATCACTAGGGTTATTAGGGCAAAGGTTTCTCAACTAGGTTTAGGGCAAAGGTTATCAATAGGGTTAGGGACGGGGTATCACTAGGGCACTGTTTCACTAGGGGTAGGGCAAAGGTTATCACTAGGGGTAGGGCAAAGGTTATCATAGGGTTAGGGAAAGGTTATCACTAGGGTTAGGGCAAAAGTTATCATAGGGTCTCGGGCAAAGGTTATCACGTAGGGTTAGGCAAAGGTTATCCTAGGGTTAGGGAAAAGGATTTGTCACTAGGTAGGGCAATGGTTATCCTAGGGTGAGGGCAAGGTTATCACTAGGTTAGGGCAACGGTTATCAGAGGGTTAGGGCAAAGGTTATCCCTAGGGTTAGGGCAAAAGGTTATACGAGGCTTAGGGCCAACGGTATCACTAGGGTGGGCAAAGGTTGATCATAGGGTTAGGGCAAAGGTTATCACTAGGGTTAGGCCAAAGGTTAACTAGGGTTAGAGCAAAGGGTTCACTAGGGTTAGGGCCAAAGGTATCCTAGGGTTAGGGCAAATGTTATCACTAGGGTAGGGAAACAGGTATCACTAGGGTTAGGGCAAGGTTATCAATAGGGTTAGGGCAAAGGTTATCACTAGGGTTAGGCAAAGGTTATCAATAGGGTTAGGGCAAACGGTTATCACTAGGGTGAGGGCAAAGGTTTCATAGGGTTAGAGCAAAGGTTATATAGGGTTAGGGCAAAAGTTATCATTAGAGTTAGGGCAAGGTTATCATTAGGGTTAGGGCAATTAGGATTAGGGCAAATGTTATCATTAAGGTTAGGGCAAAAATCTCAGGGTTATGGCAAAGTTTTGGGTTTGGGGCAAATGATATCATTCGGGTTTAGAACTGCATTACTTTAGTTAAATTATTTTAAGGTACATGAAAGAATGCCGATATGTAATGAGCTCATGAGGATTCATATTGATAAGTTACTTACGACAACTGCAGAAATAAGAACTGTTAATTTGGATTTGTATTATCAGAAACATCAGATGGTTGTAGCAGATAGAGCAGTGGCTTATATTGACCCTGGACATACGATGGGTAATGGTATGATTTTTATGATACTGCCGAAACATCGCCATTGCTGAAAGGTGGTAGTCATGGAATGTGCTGATCAAGTAAAGTAACCGGTTCAGACACTTGTTGATGTAGCTAAGATGTCAAGAATGGGGAATCGTGAACTTAGTTGATCTAAGCGGCCCAAGAAATTCATAAGCAATGACTGTGACAGTTTCGTGTGCACGATCAAACTTCATCCACAAACTGGTTCCGAAGATGGATGAAGAGCGCCGCTTATTAACGGCATGGTGACGTCATAGTTTTTGTTAGTTACAAGTTGGGAAGATTTCGGGAATTCGGGAATGTGTTCATGACGTCATAGAGACTTTTCAGACCTCAGGTGGTCACAAATATATGTGCGCAATGATGATGGGCAAATCCAGGATGGTCTCAGATATCGGAAACTGAAAAAAAATTAAAAATCGGACTTTCCATTGTGAAGTGGTGAAGGTTGTTTTGGTGTTAGTAACGTTGCGCTTTGAATCAACCCTAGAAATCTGAGGGTGCAAGAAAGTACTCCTAAATAATCATAGTTATGCACGATAAATTGGACTGCGAGATGTATATAATCTGTACTGTGTGTGTCACTTTGGTCAATTCTGAACACACTATCTCATCTAGGCAGGATGACATTGAGGTTTAATACGTTGCCATTGCAAATATGCACGGCTATTTTTCAGAAATGAACCACGGTTTGAAGTGGGAAACGAAAACTGGGAGTATTGATGCTGTACATAATTATGTGCGAACTGTGTGTTTGACTCGGCAGGGTCAGTTGCAGCGCGGTCACGAGGTTTGCATGGACAGTACACCGTACAACAGATTAGTGCATTTGGTGGGTGTATACTGCAGGCGGTTCATTTACAACTTAGGTCAGTAGTGTGCTTGATCGAGCGCTATTAAAAGCCAAAGCATTGGTTATTGGCATAAAGAGGAAGTGTACACAAGGCGCAAAAGTGCCTTGGTGAATAGCGTCTGGTGACTGGTCGATTTACGCATGCGTTAAAACCGTGTGCAGTTTCTATGGAGTAGGTTTGTTTGTGGTGTTGTGCAGTTATTATTTTACTTAAATTTTTAATATTTTTAATGTTTTAAAAATATGGGGGGAAACAAAATGTTGTAAAATGGGAATTTACATCCATTTATGCAATTCGTTTTTAAAATTTGTTTTTTTTTTAAACGATGTTCGACCATAGGTTTGATAGATAAGTTCCAACTGTGTAACCAAATGATGTAAATTCCACATTTTTCTTTTCTAACACAGTTGAGTTAGCAGGGGAATGAACTACAACTACTTGGCTGGGATGGGAGACCATGTACCATTCTCAAATAGGCTTGAAGCCACGTACCATCCGTTAGCTTGCACACTACACCCATGGACAGGTATAAGTTTACACTACAGCATCAAAATTCCGGATTGTAGCATTCCAGCACCACCAATTAATAATAGATACTCAGGTGTGTGTCAGGTCAGGTTTCTTTTGAGGGCCTGCTATGGTATCCTGGTAACCAGTACTTTACCTTGTCCAAGGGCTGAGGTTGTGTGGCTGCTAAACCGTCACCCCATAAGGTTTCTAAGGACATCTGATGAGGAGGATAGCTGGTTAGCCTTGGGTAGATGAAAAAGAAGATCTACTAAGGGCGTTCAGCTCTGGAGAGCTATGGCAGCCATCCGACAGCTGCTTTGCATGGTGGACACAGTGCCAAAGGCTAGGCCCACTGCTGAAAAAACTGGATGACATCAGGAAGGGCATCGGTCAATTATTTTTTTTTTGTGCACTTTCCAATAAATCCTCACAGCAGTATTGCTGGTGTGAGGGAATCCGGCCATCCCCGTTAGCGGGGACAAAACTGGATTTAAAAACTTCGGGTGTAACTAATACTTGGGTGTGTGGAGAAGAAAGTACAGCCTACAGGGGAAATGACCAGGGTATTACTGATAAGGAAAAAGATTCTTGAATAGCGTCTTGGAGGAAAGATACCACAACAGTTTGCCTGTCTATTTGATATAGGTAACAAGCCACCCATATTTACCTGTTTTCTAAGATTGGAAGCCCCCCAGAGCAGGGTATTTGAGAGATTGTGTGTGATTTTATTTTTCTTTAAGATTTGTTTAGCATGACAAAAAAAGTGGGACAAATTTAAGACAAGAATTGCCATGAAAAAAAAATGAAATGGAGTACCTGAGTGGATGCAATATGTATGACTTTTTTCCTATCATATTGATATAAAGGTCAACGTTTCCATGGCATAAATGTGGGTTCGGTGTATATTTCAAATATAGTAACGTATTTGGAATCTAAACTCCTCTGTAGAAGACTCTTAAGCAACAAAAACAAAAAAAAACAACAACAACATTGTCTTGCCTTTTTAGATTTTAACAAAATGGGGTTTGAATTCGGGGTCATCCAAGGTCACTTGTTTACACCACATATGATCCTTGGGGCAATGGTTCTTCTGACCAACTTGGAGTACTCTGCTCTCCACGGTCAAAGAATTGCTCCAAATACCTAACTCTGCCAAAGTGCGACGTCATGGGTGTTAATGAGGTTCACTTTACATCCATGCGCTGATTGGCATCCCTAAAATGAGACTTGTTATGATTTATTCAGGCTTCTAGTGCCCGTACTAGACTTGCTGTTTTCCACTACCATGTTTAGCGGACTTAAAACTCTGATACTATGGCCGATGATCCAGTCATTAGATATGATGGGTCTCTAATTGGCTGAAATGGTTACCGAGCATGTAGATAATATAGAAACACAGATGGCAAGCATGCGGTGAACTCAATGCCACAATGGGTAAGTGTCGTTAGAAAATCTTAACCAAGGTTTCACACCGGTTTAAATACAAGTCCATTGGTTTCCTGTACAAAAATGGGCGAGATGAAACTGTCAGTTCTCCTCATGGAATCACAGACCATAAAGCTAACATTTTGCTTGAAGATCATATCATATCTCCTACCCGACAATCACTGTCTAGGGGTAGTTATCCCCCAAAGTTTCGAGCTGCTGGGGGACGGTGAAGACTAGCATGCACGTGGTGGACCCTCGATAAGGGCACTTTTTCAGTCCAGGGGTTCCATGAAGAATTACGGTTTACAAATCGGTATGTCAGATCAAAAGTATCACTGCCACAACCATTTTTGATATGTCCTAAAGATTTTATACTTAATATTGATAGCAACTTGATTTTAACCCAGATCTCGCCATTCTCTCAGTTTGCGGGTACACTTAGAAGGAAACCGGCCCACAAAAAAAAAAAAAACACCATCATTTGCCGCGAGGGCTGAACCTTTACCTCTTCTCATGTATTACTGGTGGAATCCCCTAAGTCGACCTACTTTTTGCAGAATCTCTGATTGGTTAATAAACATAATATAGCATGATATAACTGTGATAGCCAATTCAAATTAGGACATTTCTATATTAGTTTTTACAAAACCTGAAGCTTTTCATACCTAATGGTGGGAACGATAAATTTTTGGAAGATGCAAGACACAAGCTGATTTTATCAACAAATGTTTTTTACAATGTTTCTTATAACTATCGGAAGCAGTGGGTGGTGTGGAATAATGGACATTAGACTTTCGTACCCGGGGCTCAATATATGTAAAAAATGAAAATTATGGATTTTAGTGGAACTGTACCTCCTGGATTACTTATCTAATTGCTTAATTGTTTATGTGGGGTGGGTGACAAAAAAAGACATTAAATTATTTTACTTTTTGGAGTTCTGACCTCCAAACTTGGGGATGCTTGATTTTTAGGACCCAAATTCGAAAAGTAAAGGTAGCTCTCACGTTTTTTATGCCAGATTTGATTTAGTATACTAATAAAATAAAACCAGATAGTTATTTCAAAGTTGTGGGGTGTTTCATTACAAAATTATGGCTCTCAAAAAATAGTCTTGACGCATTCCGCAATATACGTTGATACGGTGATGCCCTCAAATTTCTTAACTTTTAATGTGGAAAAAACGAAAAACAAGGTATATGCTCCTCAAAATGTACAGGATTTTCATTTCTCATCAAAATCACCACTCAAAAAGAACAAAAAAATAACATGCTGCAATCGCATGTCTAAAGTGTTAAAATGGAATGCCCTACTAAGATCTTTATTTTTTACACAGCATCTATGGAAAAGACTGCAAGCCAATATATGCAAGCAAGTACAGACGTTACAAATCATGGTGACGGATCTAGAACAACGCAAAGATCCGTTCCATTGCAAATGCTTAATGACAGGCGATGTACATGGAGAACGCTTTAGTAATGGATGGGTCTTCCGGTACTATGAGGTAAGAGGAGAAATACCACACCTCACGCTAATCCTGTCACAATCGCACAAACTGCTTAAAGAACGAGGCGGTTCTCGATTATGGATAGTCTGTCGTACTTTCCACGATCGATGGACGATTATGTGTTTAAAGGTGCATAAATAAGTAATATGATGGTCACATTGTTACCACATGACTCCATTCATACTCTCACTGAGCCATAATTTTTGATTGTTATTGTTTTCAAATATGTTTTGTAATGTTTCTTGTTTTGTCTCTTTCTTTTCTAATCGAGAAACGCTGCACGTTACTTGATCAAAACAACAAAATCCAATAGCAGTTATCACCAAAACAAAAACTGTTGACTCATGTGACCATTTCATACTTTGTTAGAAAACAACAAATTAGATTATATTTTTGGTAAAATAAAAAAAATATTAGAGTCATACGGTCTGTTTCCAATTTGACTGATAGGGAGACCAACATGTCAACCGGGAATAGTATGATAAGTTAACCAGAGGTGTTTTGAATCAATACCATAATGCAAAGCACGCCTATTACGGGTACAGGACTAAAAAACACTGTCAATATTTAGGGATTAAAAGGTGTTCAAAAAGTCGTAAGAACACGGACACATTTCATGATCATGCTAAAAAGTTCCCTAAGTACTAATGCTTTGTGAGCTAAAATTAGCATACAGTCAGGGTTTTTATGTGTTAAAGACCATTCATCAGTGATTGAAAAATAATTCGAAAAATTTGCAGGAATAGCTTCTAAGTGAAGGATTAGTCTGTAGAAATCTCCACAAGTTACCTTTTCCATCTGTAAATTTGACAGAAAAGGAAGAAAACGGCAGTGTTCCAAGATACGAATTTCTCCATTCAATTACGGTTGTAGTAAAGTGTCCGTTCGGACAGTACCTGACTATAATCTTCGATTCTGTCCTTATTAAATTGCTTATGGTCCTAATCATTTGCAAGGTATGGTAGGATATCACTTTCACTTGTGTTACATACATCAAAAATCTGATTTTGATGATTTTTTCATTTGCTAATTTAGCAAATCACTGATAGTGGTCTTTAAGATGGATTTTTGTGGAATCACATGACCCTTATGAGGTGAAATTTCCCAAACTCTGTGCATTGTGGGATAATGGGATTGACTCATACATCCTCTGGGTAGTAACAAACACCTGTAGTTAACCTTTTGTATTTCTTTTCTCTCTTTTTATTTTACTATGGCAGGCATATAATACTCTAGGAACTCCAGAGATGGAAACATTACATGTAATGATTGACGCTATGGCGGAAGATCCTGCTGCCATGGAAATCATTAGAAGAGATGCTCTCAGTAGTACAATGTGACTCCAATCAGCAACCACCTCGTTATCATTGTCATAGCATAGTAGACCGATCAGATAGTTTCCTCTGAGTTTAGTTTGGTGCTTCTGTTGTAGTGGATTTTTAATTTGAGATGTGTTTTTTTATTTATTTTCAATTTACTTACTTGTCACAAGGATGAGGTAAATCACAAAACAAGTGCGATTAAATTTACTCTAGCGCTTTTTGAGAATGAGGGTAAGTATGACAGTGTGTTCAGAAAGTTTGATAAAGTCACAATTTTGCATCTACCCTTATGTCAACCAGCGGTTAAAGCAGGGGTGTCCAACCTTTTTTGACGCAGGGCCCCGCACTGGTTTTAATGCACAACTACTGTGGGCCGCAAGCAAGTAATCAGGGCTCTTAAGTTTGGTTTATGACGTGCCTACAAAAGTCTGGAAGTGACCCCTATCTCTACCAATTTTTGCCAAAAAGGGTACCCATATCACTACCACATATGATGCAGATTTTGGGTCAAATTTACAACAAAATTTTCCATTGTGGTGACGTTTTTTTAAATCAATTCTTAAAAATTTTGGGTTCATTTGAAGAAATTGGACAAATTTTCCCACAAGTTTTAGCACATTTTTGGTTTCAGATTGATGAAATTGGACTAATTTTCCAACAATGTTTAAAAAGTTTGGTTTCAGATTGAAGATATGGAACTATAAATCTGTTATGATATTTATGCATTTTAATTTTCTTGCAGTACTCGCGGGCAGATGAGAGCTCTTATCGGGCCGCAAATGGCACGCGGGCCGCAGGCTTGGACAACATGGGTAAAGACACAAGCACAATTTTGCAGGAAAGAAGCACCACCCAATTTTGTTTTTAGCCAGGGTTTTATTGCATATTTGGAATGCTTGCAATGTATTAGATCACATCCGATGTGAATAAGCCGAAGATGCCGTTGTTATGTAATGAGAATTTTAAACAAATCAAAGCATGCTTTTCTGTGGGGATGCTTACGATAGCGAAAGTTCTAAAAAATAGTTTGGGGGTTTTCATTTTTACTTGATTGTCGAATAAACCTTTGCAATGTTTTACTTGATTGTCAAATAAACCTTCGAAACATTCTAGGAGGTGTTCTACAACCAATCACACGCAAAGTGAGAGAAATTTGTAAATTTAACAAATCTCTCATTTTAAAGAAGTGTCTATGCAGCTGGGTTTCCCACAATATTATCCAAAAAACATTATTTTCTTTGTATGTATTTTAAAAACCGGTGGCAACTTTTTCTTAGCTCACTTTCCTACATAATTCTTGAAATGATAAAAGCCAAAGGCCCTAGGAATCATGCGTATTAAAACTTGAAGCTTTTTGTCTAGTTTTCTAATAAAACTATCAAAGTTGCATCTAGTTTAAATAATTACGACCGACTTTTCTGCAAAGGCTGCTCATAAAAGTGAGATATGAACAAATCGCAAAGTTTTCACATTTCAACACTTCATGCCACTCATGAATATTATCGCATATTATGTGATACGTTTAGTTGATGTCCTGTTCGTCACGTTTGGAACTATGAGTACACGCTAGGACACCAGGAGCAAACTGCAAAGCCAACAAACACGCTAAAACTATTGTTTGCTTTAGATTTTGTTATTTTATGAGTAATATTTCTGCAATTTGAAAACATTTGTAATATTTTAGTGAAATAATATTTTCCTCTATACACGATAATGAATAAGTTTCTAAAGAGTTTTTGTTGGTTGACAAAAAAAGTGCTCTTGCCGTATAAAATAACGGATCACGGCCCTGTATTTCCTATATCGCTTCAAAATAGTTCGGCAGCCCTATCAACAACAGAAGGGCAGCAGTACTTGCTGTCAATATGTCCGTGACTACGTTGATGACTTGGTACCAAGCAAACTGAATTGGGCTACCCCCTGGTCTAAAAATAAACTAGCATGTGTAAGGGTATCTAGAAACCGTTCCCAGAGCAGTTTACGATAGACAGAATCCATTTTCGACTCATTCAACGCCGAAAAGGTCCAAATTCGTCTCTTTAAAACCCCCCTTTTCTTTGATGACGCACGATTACCTCCACACTTGTTTTATTTTTGAATTTTGAGGGGTTAAGAGTCAAAAGTCACCCCAAATTTACCACAACTACGTACGTTCATCCTCAACGTCGATCACTGTGCCATGTTTGCTATTTCAATATCAATCCATTCGTTTTCTTTATTTAAACGCTATTCCCAAAACCATAGGTTAAATCGTACAAATTACTCAAGTATTACAACATGAATAATAACAAAGACCCCTTTTCCATGTTTTGACGTTTTCGAAGCCAATTTTGGCAGAAATGTTATTTGAATTGGAGAAATTGGTTTGAGATCATTTTCAAAATTCAAAAACGGTTTTCAGACCTCCCACACCACCCAGGTCTTGTTTGACCTCAAAACGTAGACAGCGAGATTAGACAGGGCATTTTCATTCATCAAGGAGGTCGATTCTGAACACCCTGGAGTTTTGTGTACGAATGACCAATTCGTTTGTTTCCGACTCAAAAGTCACCAAAAACTCTTCTCATTTTTAAAAATGTCAGTATATATACGAGCTTGGAAATTCGTTAAAGTAAGCCAAGCATTGTCTTGATATTATTTCTTATGCATAAATGGCGATTCTCCATTTTTCCCGATTTTCCGCTGGAAGTGGCTATAGTTTTGTAAATTGGTGGCTGATCTTAAACTGAATGGCTTACATACAATTCGTAAGTACTGGTGCAATACGTTATGTGTGTGTATGTTTTAGCATTGGCCGCTCCACACTGCACTACCTACACTGTGTTACTGTAAGTTAGTTAACTTATGGTTTCGGTAGGACAGAATGCAGCCTTGGCTAGTGTTACACATGTCCCGGGCCTACTCGATCAGCTGATGGACCGACCCAAAACATCCCTGAAAATCACTCTCATAGGATGTCAATGAATATTTGCGCTTGTCTGCCTTGACCGATATATACAACAATGCGGGGATGGTGGCATTTTAGTTGATATTTACTATAATTTTGAAACAAATTAACCCAAAAAATATTGTTACGACATGACCATTTTACGATTTTGTTTACGATCACATGTGAAGCTAACATAGCGCTGATACTACAGTGCGCATGCTCAGATTGCGGGGGGGGGGGGGGGGGAGGGGGGGGGGGGGGGGGGGTGCAAATGTTGACAGCGTTTAGGGCAGGCTTTTTCTATAGCACCTTGCAGGGCCGGGGGTGCTGGATGCATTGTTTGATTGTGATAATAACCACTCTGTAACATGCTTGAATCCCTGAATGTCCAAGTGCCACTCCCTTATTATTATGGGATAGCATATGAATATTATCAAAGCTCTGAAGCGGAGCGGAGATTGATTGCAATATAGTGCGTTTACAACACAACCAATTTTCATGAAGTACCTGTGAAGTAGCTGTTAAGTAGCCATGGAGTACCCCCACCTGCATGGGTACCACATCGACGGCGCCACAAAAGTGGGGGTAATTCATCCACACTAGGTACACACGCAAGGAGCCTAATCACTAGTCACCCCATGTGTGAGTACCTGCATGGGTACTCCCTTGCAAATGAGCTTTGAGCTCTGTGTGATTATTGTAGTAATTTTATCCATTACTTAACATTTTGGTCACATATGTTATATGTTTTTACACAAATGTCATATATAGGGGTTTTGGTGATGATCAACTCAAATATAGATGTTACTAAGCTGAAACTGATCATGGAAGTCAAAAAACAACAATAGAATGTTTGGCGCCCCTCTATGGTCCAAAGTGCTGCCTACTAGGCAGCCGGTAGGGGAGTACCTGTGAAGGTACTCCCATGGAGTAGCTGCAGAGGTACTCCATTACTGGTGGCTTACATGGGTACCTGTTAGTCACCTAGAGGCAATGTAGAGTGCACTATAGGATGGATATGCTAATTAGAAAACATAGCTGCTATTCACCAGTGGCTTGTGTACTTCGCAAGTACTTATAGTTAGGCAGCATCATATAAGTATCAAGGGTGGGGGTACCCTTCGAGTAGAGCTAAGGAGTACACATGGAGTGCCTAGCTCTGGGTTTACACCGAGAGTAGGAATCTTGCTGTGAATATGCACATCGCAGCAGTCCACATGCTAATCATGGCATGCATTTGCCCTTCCAAGGCATTCCAAGTTTATCTGCCTCTGTTATAGTGATATTTATATTCAGATATTGTTAAAGAATCTGAATGTCAATACAGCAAATACAATTGAATAAGCAATATACCAATGTGACTTAAAAGTTTTAGGTGTCTATGAAATTTAACAATACTGTGCTTGCACAGGGTGTCACTAAGTACTTGGCCAGACCTGTCTGCTAGGACAATCCAAGCATGCAGAGAATACAAAAATCACCTGCAGAAATACCTGAATGATATGAACCAGTTGCATGTATTGTATTCTTCGCATGGTTGGATGAGCTGAAAGACAAATGACAGTCGTTAAACATAATTTACCTAATTTGAAAGGACCCTATATGAGCATAATAAATTGTGTTTTATAAGTGTTAAGATTTCATTATTTTGTGGACGATGTAGATAAACACTATGCTTAGTGTAAACAGATTGCTTCGTGTTCAATAAAACTATATGCCTCGCCATCAAAAAATATATTTTTATAAAACTTAGTCATGGTAATAATTGTAATCATCAGTGCCTCTTTTTGAGGTCAACCACAATGCTACTTGTTTTTGGGAGATTTAACATCAATGAGGTAAGTGATCCACAAAAAATCCTTAATCCTGACTTCTACACTTATTTTAGTCCACAGTGATAGTACTCGAAGTTTTTATCTGATAATGAAATGTGCTTGCGGTTGTTAAACTTCTGGAACACTTTAATCACCTAAAGGACTGAGATACATGACTCTCTTGGATAAGGTACCAGGCTCCCTTCCAACCTGACTAGGCCACATCGGAGTAGCTGGGGGGTGTCCTGGGCACCATCTTAGTGGGGCTGCCCCAGATTGATTCTACACTCTCTGTGGAAACTTTTTTGTGCGTGCATTTCAACATAAATAGATATTTGAATACCTGTTTTGAGATGCAACATGAACTTAATTATTACCAAATAGTGGTATATATGTGCAAATTTTTGTGCGTTGGCACAATTCTGCGTCCTGTCCTCTCCAGGGATCCATTCCCAAAACTCGTTGTTTTATAAAAACAATGTGCATACTATTTAATGCCTGAGTGGACCAATTTGTCCAAAGCACTATGTAATTGGTATGAAAAGGCTCTGTTAGTAGGACATACACATGCCGATAGTAACAAGTTAAGGGTACACATGAGTTTGGGGAACGGACAGGGGCTGCAAATTCGTGTGAGTTTGCGAGAATCAAATTTACTTGAAATGACAACATTTAATACATGATTCAATGGGAGAAAAGAGTCTATATCTGGATGGTCGTAGAATCAATTCGAGACGATTCGTGATTCTCGTTGGATTGCACCCCCTGAACGGACCCCAGGTCGCGAACCCTAGCAATGCCTCTGTTAGGCCAGTGTGGGAGAGTAGGTCTTAATTAATACAGCATGAAAACATACATGCTTCATCATGCAGTTGACTAAAACTAAACTATAAGGCAAATTAGTACCTGAAATATAGATTAGTAAACTTGGTCATATAAGTCTTCCTTAGAAATATCAAACGTGGCTTTTTATTGCAGCCGGGAAACAATGACCGAGTGGTTCATGTGTTTTGCCATTTTATATTTAAAACTACAACATAACAATATTTAAATGTTGTGAGATGCATTCATGCAGACAATACTGTAAGTGCACCGTTTGCGATACTTTTTTTCATGACATTTATTTTGAAACTTTGCGCTTCGAGCAAGCTCTGCAAACATACCAAATTACCAATATTTGTATATATTTATTTGGTCATTACTGTGTTAGCCCTAGATTACTTTGACTTAGGAATTGTACTGCCAGCGCAGCTCAAAGGCTTGAGTTTCTTTGCAGAATAATGCAAATTGTACCACTCATGTTAAATATAGAATTCTAGTTTAATTGTATATTTGAGAACTTTATTTAAAGAAGAAAATAGTTCATAAAATTTCATGAGAAAAAGTATCTTGATATCAATGGAGCCTAAAGGATTTGTGGAAACTAATCAAATAAATTAAGACTACATCAATAAATATACTGAGTTTTCAAAATAAAGTGTGCAAAGCCAGCCACCAGTAAGCTTCATTGTAAATAGATCACTGAGAACTCCATTGTTGTCACACTTGGATAGGATGAAATTTTATAGAAGGGTTAAAAACACAATTTTGTTTTCAAATAACAATTAAAATTTGAGTGTCTAAGTTTTAATTGTTGTTTAATAGTGAGTGTTTTTATAGCAAGAATGTATATATTGGTGCCTTGATAATATAATAGTAATATTATCAAGATTTTAACTGTAATTCTAATATACGAAAGTTTTACAGAACTTTACATTGGACCAACAAAAAATGGGTATATAATATTTTTTAATGTCTTGAGTTTGATACCAGAATATATCTTCAAGAACCAAGCCTGGTATTTTCTTGGCAAGGGTGATATCTTTTTGGTATCAACCACCAACCCCCCCCCCCAAAAAAAACAAAAAAAAAAACCCAATATTTTTAATTTATGCATGGAACAATAAAGTACACTATCGTGATTTACTCAAAAGAGTCAAAACAATTGAAATGTGCAGAAATAGCTTAAGAGTGAAAGAAAAGACTGTAGAATTCTCATAAATACTTTTTTCCAACTGAAGAATTGACAGAAAAGGAAGAAAACAGCAATGTTCAAAGATATGAATCCCCATTCAATTACGTGTTGTAGTAATAGTCCGTACGGACAGTTATGACAAAAGTATCCGATTTTTGTCCTTATTAGGCTGCTGTTGCTCTTATCCTTTGCAGGGTATGTTAGAATACCTGTACTCGTTACAGACATGCAAAAATCTGATTATTTATGACTGTTTCGATTTTCTGATTTAGCAAATCACTGATAGCGCCTTTAAATTGACAAAAATAGCTGTGTAATAGGGATCCAAAATAATAATTGCAAGACTCAGTGCCCAATTTGTTTTTTATACAGTGTTGGGCGGTATACACTTGGTGCACAGTTGTATTGCACAAAGAAGATTCTCTTGCATAAATATGGTATTTGATATTTTTAAAGACAAATGAAAAGCTTTGATTCATTGGAAACATTTTAGCAAACTACAATGCAAATAATATGCAAATGTATGTGATGTCTTTTAATCATGTATTAAATTATGTCCAGTATTGGTGTATTGCTCCAAATGGTGGTACTTTAAAATAGCATATTTTATAAATACATGTAAATATATCTGCTTGTGAAGTAGAGTTTGGTCATATTTATGTTGTATACATGAAAATAAGAGATAAGCCAATATTTTGTGTGTGTGACAATGTAAATATATCTGCTTGTGAAGTAGAGTTTGGTCATATTTATGTTGTATACATGAAATAAGAGATAAGCCAATATTTGTGTTGTTTTTATTCCTTGTCTTTGTAAATAGTAAAATACCATCCATCATAATTTCTGAAAGGGACTTACATATAGGCCATTCTTCGGTCATGTTGTGACCTAAAACCGGTCCATTTTTTACTTTCAACCCAATGCTGTTTGGTCCATGTAACTAATTTCTTATTACTTTTTACAATATTAAACAAACCTTAGAAGTCCAAACCTACCAAAAAAAGGCACTTGAATTGACATTGTATGTATCTGTTGACCTAATCTCAACACCGCTCCATATTGGGATAGTTAGGTCCCCCCAGGAGTGGATCAACGGAAGAGGTCTAACTTAATGATTGACTTCCCCCCACCCGCTGGAGAGATGCAGAAGAGCACCCCATGGATGTAGATTACATGGGTATTTTGATCCAACAGATCATTTAGGAAAGACACTATTAGAAAATGTTCTTGATCTGATTTCCTCACCTCCAATAGATGCAGGGGAATATCCCTGGGTCCCAACAATTAAAAAGGAATAAATATATCCCCTTTAAATGGAACATTTAAAGATGGCCTTTTAATTGGCAAACAAGGCTAACTCAATTTAAGCGATGCATAAAATATGTCCCCGCCGAATGGTGCGATCCACAAACGTGATCAAATCAACTTATTTATAAAGTCTACCAATTGACCCCACCCATCCCCGACCCCCGCCCGTCCCCCTCCCCGACACCCCTGCCCTATCACCCCGTCCTTCCCCGACACCATCTTCCTCCCCGACACCCCCACCCGTCCCCTCCTCCCGACATCCCCCCCACCTGTCCCCCTCTTCAACACCCCGCCCGTCCCTCCCCAAACACCACACCCCACCCACCGAACAACCCCTTCTTTCCACCAAGTTACCTCATTGTACCCTTGCGGAACTCCAGATAAATTTTATACAACGTGGGTTAACTTTTTATCATAACGCATGAGCGACCTGCTCATTTATATCCCCTGTTCCCCAACTGGTTTGGCGTGGATAATAAAATGACCTTTAATAGGTAATGATGGATAGCCCTTTAATTGTAACATCAATGAAAGGCAATTACTAATTGGTAAAAAAAAGTAAATGGTCTAATTGGTAAATGAAAGAATGGCCCTTTAAATTGATAAATTAAGGAATCGCTCTACTTGTAACATGATGAAATAGCCCTTTAATTGGTAAATATGAATAGCCCGTATTGGTTTAATGAAGGGACGCCTTTAATTTATAAAATGAAAAAGAAGACCCTTTAGTGGTAATAATGATAGCCCTTTAATTGGTGAAAAATGAAAGAAAAGGCCACTTACAATATACCCGGTTTTGGCTTATACTATCTCCTCTAAAAAAAGAATGGTTAATTCTGACCTTTTTTGTAAACTGTTACCTTTTTTTTTTATGTTTTCCACTCTTCAGAGAGCCCCAGGGGAGGACCAAATGACCGATACGGGTCGTGCCACAGCATCGGTCCCATTTTCAACCTTCTGATTTTCAGACCCCCTTTTTTCATTTTCATGCCATTTTTGGTATAGCAATGGGTCGTGTTTTTCAATTTTCTGAAATTTGGTGTAAATTAGTCACATTTTCTCAAGCGAAACCAAAATTTTCTAAAATTGTTGGAAAATTAGATCAAATTTCCCTCAATCTGAAGCCAAAATTGTCTAAATTTGCTTAAAATGTCAAAATTTTATGGTGAAAATGGCAAATTTGGGTTAAATTTGGCCCAAAATTTGCATCACTGGTATAGCTATGGGTCCCTTTTTTGGCAAAAAATGGTATAGCTATGAGTCCCACTTCCAGAGTCGCGGAGGCACGTCCCTACCCAAACCAAAGTTGAGACCCCCCCCCCCCCCCCCCCCCGGGGCCTTCCTATACAACTAGCTAGCTTATCTCTAGCATATCTTGGGAAAAATAGGCACATTGCTGACCTTTTTTGATTTTTTCCACTCCCTGTCAGACCCAGGGGAATGAATTGCATGGTTAGTAGGGGGTTGTGTCCTACAATATACCTACATTTCTAGCTCTAAAAAAGATATGGCAAAGTACAATGCTGACCTTTTATACCTTTATATAAGTAGGCCTATTCTCTCTCTAAATAGTCCTATGCAGGCCAACATACAATACCAAGGTTTGGGTGGGTGCAGAATTATTATTTTTTTTCAACATCTCATCACCCAAAGTGGAGACTTTTCAAATTTTATTAGACTTTTAAGTTTACACTTTGACTCCGATTTAAAAAAAATCCGACCTTCAAACCCTGTCCAAAAAATTAGTAGGCCTTCAAGAAGACAAGCAACATGGTCCTCTTTTGGACTTTTTTTAACATCTTATCACCAAAAAGTGGACTTTCTTGGCAAAATTTTTCACCAATTTGTGGAGCTTTTATCAAAAATTAAGCAAAAAGTGGACCTTTTGCCCCTTTTGTGGAATGCGTACGGGCCTGTACCAAATCATTGCTTATTTGTCACATAACATAAACGTGGACTCACTGGTTGCAGCCATTAGTTACTACACTTGATTGAGTCTATCACCGTCTGAAAAGAACCCAGTGGAGGCCGGACCTGGATGACCCAGAAATCTGGGACACGTGTAAATTCAATGCATCGATGAGCACAACACAATCACAGCCGCTGATCACAGCAGACGCGAATAGGCTAGGCTACGCTACTGAAGTCTGTCTGCTTTTGTTTTACTGCTACAGCAGGGATCCTAAATAGCTACAGTGGTTGAGCTAAATATCAGGTAATTTGGTATAGTCGTTTATCATGCTTATAGCACATGCTTGCGGGTTGAAACTCACTGCAAGATCTCAGCCTGTCTGCAAAATTCGACAACCTTGTCACTCGTTTTACTGCTAAAGCCAGTGTAGGTGTGGTTCATTCCAGTTTCTATTTTGATTTTTCGACAGCTCTGAGACTGTGTACGAATGTTTTTCCAGTCCTAACCCGACTGACTAGTCTCTAGGCCAAGGCTTCAAGCATTCTCAAATATTTTGCAAAGTGAAAGACAGTGCTATATTTTTTTGCATGAATGTTTTTGATGGACCAAAATTAAAAATACTAATAATTTGACTCGGTCAGTCTCAGGTCTGATTTCACTTTCATTTTGTTGGACAGCATTTGAAATGAACACAAGCGAGTGTGGACTAAATGAGCTAGGAGGGACATCGTCCTTTATTTCGTGATGCATATGGGTCAAAGAATGCACCGCACCTCCACATTATATGAGGTGTGTGTATCTCGTGTCCAACCAAGAAATTTTTAATCCCATCTTTAGTCTAGAAGTACGACGGTTCGGTAACTTTGGTAAGTATTTCCCCCGGTGTAGTCTGTGTCACAGACTGCGAAAGATATCTAAATTAGTACTGTGCGAGAGATTAACGTTATCAGTCCGTCATAGCGAATGTATGCAAATGAAACTAAATCTCAAATATCTCCGGAAAATGAAGGGGTTCTATGGAGATTTTTGCATCAGAGTGTCAGTTACTATGTTTTGTTTTGAATATGTATCGTAATTGGGTCTGAACATATAACCTAGCGAGAAAATTGAACATTTTTGTCGGGTACTTCGGTGCTCGCAGACACGGAAAAGTGAACACGCAATCGCTATGGGCCGCATCCTTTTTCCCACAATGCTTTTCGGTATTCAGTCTTGAGAATTTTCAAACGCTGGCTTAAATTTACGCCAATTTTTTTTTTTTTCAATTTTAGGAACAGAATTACGTACTTACCGGACCGCCGTAGTCTATAAGTGCACTTGTGAACCCCACGTGGGTGGGTAATATCGTGGTGGTAGTGGACACTCAATAGACCTTTTCAAATGAACAGCAGAAATATTCGGAGCAAAATACAATGTACGCGCGCTGCAAGTGTCCTCTCACACAAGGCTTGAAATAAGTAGGGGCAAGGGGCAAATTTACCCCTTCTAAAAGGCAAAATGCCCCTGGTTCTGAAACAAAACTGTACATTTGTATAGACCAGGGGCAATAAAATGTTAAAAACACCAAAAATTGCTCCTGGATCTGAAATCCTTATTTCAAGCCCTGCTCTCACATGATTCACAAGCGCTTGCCGGTGATGCCCATAACACTAAGGTGAAATACAGGAAATCGATATGTATCAAAAATCTGATTTTTAATCATTACTGTCTGTACAGACACTTAATACTGTAAGTAATTGAATGGAAGTTCATGTGTTTTCTTATTTAGATCAGTTTTTCAGTTGAAAAAAAATGGGGTTTAAATTAAATACAGACTTATCCTTTTAAGCTATTCCTGCAAATTTCAAATATTTTTACACAAAGTTCCAGACCACAAAATACCACACCATGTATTGTGGTATTTTGTGATATGGTAATTGCAGAATCTACAATTTTTTGTGGTATGTTTGGTGGTGTGATTTATGGATGTGAGGGGGGGTCAAAACGGAAGGTGTAATTGGACCCCGTGCCCTGTGTGCTTAGGGGCCACTAAAAAATCATTTACTTTTTAAAAAAAAAAAGTTTACATCAATATCATGTTTTTATGAAAAATCCATGGAACTTGACCTGAAAAGGATCATTTAATTTGTTCTGGAGAGGACTTTTTGTTCCCATTCAATCACACCACTGAACTCACATTTTTATGTTACCTAGGTTTCATACTTGTCTGTTAATTGGCTGTGCAGGTCACTGGACACTGCTGCATATTTTAAGAGTCCAAATGCCATTTTACGATGTTAGCCGGTACACATCCAGATATTTTGGAACATTTGCATTAGAGAGAATAAATTATTTTTTTTCAAGAATTACACAATCCTAGACAACTAGTGGTTTTGAAAACAAATGCTAACATAAATTATTAACCTATCACATAAATATAGGTGTTGCTCCTTTATTCTTTATTTTCTTGGATTTTAACAAAATCATGTATGTTCTTTCTGGAGAGGACATGCAATTAACAAGATGCAAAAATCAGAAATTTATACTTCGTCAAAGCATGACAACAGCAAATTTATGTTTCTAATTGGTTAGGATAAATAATGCTTCTTTTGTACTTTATTTGTAGGATAATATAAAATACTCCATCTTCTTGTTCAACAATTACCCTATCACATGTTCTGTATAGGACACGCTTTAACACGGCATCAAGATGGTGAAAACAGACCCTTGGTTATATTTCTGCCAAGTCCCACTCAACTAATTGGTCATTGGTCATCTTAGGTACAATACAAAGTTGTTATGACATGTTTAAGAGATCTTTTTATTTATTAAAATACAAATAGTCTTGTTGTGGAGAGGATGTATCACCTGTTTCTTTTACCAAACACGAAATACAGATTTTTTACATAACTTTTTTTTCATGCATTTTTAACATCAATTTTGCTCAATTAACTTGTATCTGTCACACACATTCTAGATTTTACATTCAAAAATCTAAATGAGACTCAAAAATGTTAAAGTGCACATTTTAGGCAAAAATTAATAGAAAAACCAATAGAATAGAATTCTGTAAAAATGCTGCTCAAAAAAAAAAAAAAATGTAGCTTGCTCTCCAAAGTATTTATCATATAAAATGAATACACTGTGTTATTTTCCCTCCACTTTTCACAACTCGATGTGATAATAGTGGTAGATGCTGAAGTGCACGCTTAACGTGTAATAGCCCTCTAACAATTTTTAATGAGAAAATGTGTTTTGGAAAGTGAATCTTTCAAGGCTTCCCTCTCGCACCACCCCCTGGGCCGTCTCCATAAACACAATATGAATATTCCAAT